>JAOTRI020142188.1:0-10683 GCA_028564885.2 Zoanthus sanctaehelenae
TCATTCGATATTTTTCTTAGTTTTCGTCTTTGAATTCTGCAATCCCCATCAAACCATTTTTTGCTTATTGAAAAATTATGTCTTTTGAATTGTTTTTTGGTTTTAGTTAAACGCAATGAAGTTTTAGCTGTCTGTATAAGGATGTCGCTAAACTGTTCAACAGCCATGTTAACACCCTCTTCCGTCTGTGAAAAATTTTTGTTCAAAAAATTTTCAGTCAACTTTTTATGTCTTGTGACCGAAGTGATTGGCAATAACGTTCCTTAGAATCATGTTCCCAAAGAAATTGCTTTGTTTTTTCCTGTAGAAGGCCTTTTTGCCTTTTCTATTCAATATCGCTGCAAATTCCACCACAACAGAGTATATGTATATATAATATCTGCTGTAGTTTTAACTACTCTACACCATATCATAATTGCTATTATGAAAATTAGAAACAGCTCCAGTGGAATATATGGGCTAAGCATAGCTACTTTTGTCGTAACATTTATTATCCCTCTTCTAGTCACCTGGATTACTTTCATTCACCAGCTGTGGCTTTATTCTACTGAGCTACCCACAAGAAAAAACGTACAATTTAAGAGTCAAGCACAAGCTGGTGAATATTCAATGCAATCACTGCTCTTTTCTTCACGCTATGCAATATTCCATCGAGTATTTATTTTTTTATATACAATGTGGGTTCCGGCTGGATATGATTATGATATTTCAAAACCATTTGATTCTCTTGCAATGACCAATTCCATTGCTAATCCGTGGATTTATTATCTTATAAACGTACAATACAGGAAAGAATTTAATACGTCATTGAGGGCTATTTTTGCACCGCTGTATATTCCTTGATAAACTGTTCAAAAACGGACTCTTGTGAAGTTGGTGATACTAAAACACAAAAGAGAAAAAAGGAAAGATCTTGTTAAGCAATGCTCAATCAATCACTCTCTTCAAACAAGAAAGGAGGTTCGAAGAACTCCCTAGTTTTCACTTCATAAAAAAAAATTAGTTGTATAATTTCGATCAAAGTGACGAAAATACGAACACCTCCATAAAAACATTCAATAAAAGCAGCATAATTAAATCAAATTACAAAGATCAGTTTGCAATTCGTTAATCAAGTCATAAGAAATTAGTAAACTTCATACTAGCTTCGCTCAATTAGCTTTGCTTTCCCGATGGGATAATTCAAACCTTGAGCAATATATCACTTTAAAACTCACAACCCACTGAGTCACAAAGCTAAACTATTTTGTAGTGTTCACAAATATTTGCTGTTTCAGTTTATCGTTTTTCACGGCGACAGTAACTGCAATAAATGACTTTAGCATTTCGAATTTTTGAAATCATCAATACGAATATTCTCAACTTTTTCATATTGTTTGTGTAATCTATACGTTCTATTACGTCTCGTTCTCTTTAAGTTTGCATAAAGCCTTGGAAAAAATATTGTTTAAAATTTATTTAGGTTTTTGTGTTTTTCTCAACTGTAAAAATTGTTCTAATAACAAAAAATTATGATAATAACAGCAATAATAATAATAATAATAATAATATACAATAACAATAAATTGAATAAAAATACTTTATTGTACTTCTGTTGCGCAGTTATCAATTTAAAATTTTAATTTCAACTGCGCATTACAAAAATCTGCACCGAAAGCCAGCTGAACGACAATAATTATTAAGTACTTGATAATATAATAATAAGCTAAGGCTATAGTAGGATTCTATAAGGATATCAAATTGTTGTAGTAATCAAATTATAATATATATTTACATTTTAAAAACATTTTACGATCGAAACGGTTCTTTAAATATATACGCTTTTTAATAACATTTTTAACCTATATATGTTGGACAGCTAATTTCACTTGGTAAGCCATCGCATTATTTTAGTGCTGCACACTGGAAAGAAGGATATAACTGGCGAGGGTAACAAGAGAATTGATATTGTAATAAATTATAAGTAAACCACTCCTGGATATTAAAGTAAACCTGTCCCTTTTTTTTTGTGATGGCGCTGAGCTATGAATAGCTTTGTAAGTAATAATCAATAATATGAACATGATTCGGTATATCAGTATATCTTATCAGGGTAGTGAAGGGGTCTTTCAAGAAACGAGAGTTTTTTAATTTGATCGTTTTGTATGACGAAAGACATGAATTGAACATTTTTATTTTTTTGTTTTTTTTTGTGAAAGGTGATTATACCCCCCTACCAATTGTTTAATTATATTTTTTTAGTTAATTCCCATTTATTTATAATTTTTTTTTGTTTCTATTTGGATTTTTGTTTAAGTTTCTACCTCCAAACTCACAAACGTATTAAATTTACACAATATATTTCTATATTTAATAATAATATATTTAATCTTTACGCAGAACAATAACAGAGTAATAATAATAATAATAATGATTAAAATCTAAGAAAAACACAAAAACAAAAACCACCCAAATTCTATTTGGGTGTTTTTTTTGTTTTAAGTTTTACAAAAAAAATCATTGTTGTATAAAATTTAATCAAACAGCATCAAAAGCTTTATTTTCAAACTCTTTGGTAATAATATAACGTAACTCCACTTACATTTACAATAATTTCCGTTTTATAAAATTAAAATTTAGACAAACAAGCTTCATTGATAGGTAAAGCAGCATGAGTCAACAACATGCATGAGAGACCAATTTTGTTTTCTACAAGTTCATAAAGCTCAATTTGAAAACGCATTTACAAAATGTTTTAGTTTAACCCTTTGAGTCCCAGGTTTATCAGCACCCAATTTCTCCTAACAAAATAAAACATTTAATTTGGCAATGAGAAAATGAGAGTTGATCAAGCAAAGCAATTTACAGAAGATTAATAGTAAAATTCTCTCAATCTTGTTTAATAGAAAGTATAGGAACAAATTGGGAGAATTTAACAATAAAACTGGATTGAATAATTTAAAGTTAGCAGATGTTTATGCCTGCTTGTTGGCACATTCACCTGCAGATATCCATCACAAACTGACAAAGCGAATTGTTAAAATGTACATTAAAGTCAATATACAGAGCTATAATTAAAGAAATATTTAATTGCTTTGTCCAAACTTTATATAACACAAAAATATCAATTAAAAAATATTCATGAAACTGGATATTTACTTAAAAGCGGAACTTACATTAAACTAGATGTCCAGAATTTTCACTTTAATCAGGTTTTAATGCTTAATGCAGTCCTCCAAAATTGACATTTAAATAAAAGTTTGCCTATATCTGAAAAAAATTTTTGTTAGAAGTTGAGGATATGTAATACACTCTCAATAATACTTGAAACAGCAGTTGTGGCTTAAATTGAGAATGTGTATACATAGTCATAACACTTTAATTATTGTGGAATAATCAAAGTCTTATGTATTCTTGAATGTTATTAAAAATTATACATTGTCTTTGAAATGAATGTTTACTTTAAGAACAAAAAGGTAGACCAGATGATAAGAGTTTTTGATCTGCTTAAGATGTTCAATGCAATCCTTCCAAAATGATCAGAAAAAATGGCCGAATGAGGAACACTTTACATTTGTCTCAGACCAGCAAATCGGCCGACTAAAAGCGAAAGATTAGATATGTACAGCCTTAAAAGCAATATAAGGGGCATGCAATGGTAACTAATGGAGATTACATACTCGTGAAAGGACTTTGTCTATCTTTCATTGGACTTTTAGCGCTGCTCAACAACACTCTGCTGTTGCTCATTTTAGTAAGAAACTTGCAGATGCTTCAAAGAGCTTACAACATTATTATTTTCACCCTTGGAATCGTTGACTTTGTTACAGGTAAGGAAAAAGTAATATAATCTTTTTAAACAACTTTATAATCAATAATTTAAGTTTTTTCTTTTGTCTCATGACAATTAAAGGTCACTCAGATATAGTTCGCGACGTTTCGACTGCTTACTTCTAGTCAGTAGTCTTCTTCAACTGCATGTCTTCTTCAAGCGAAGAAGACTACGTAGCGCGCAGTATACGTAAGCAGTAGAAACGTCGCTAGCTATATCTAAGACTACGTAGCGCGCAGTATACGTAAGCAGTAGAAACGTCGCTAGCTATATCTAAGACTACGTAGCGTGCAGTATACGTAAGCAGTAGAAACGTCGCTAGCTATATCTAAGCAACTTTTCGTAAGACAAAACAAAAACGTAACTGCCACAATGAATAACAACCTATTTCATGACTACTTTTTACTTTATTCTTTAATAACAGTTCTTGGGGGGGAGGAATCAGTAGTGTTTTGACCAATTTGTTTTATTGTCTTTTCTATTGTTTGTCTTCCATTTTTACTTTTACAATAACTGTACATTCACGTTCAAAAAGGCAAACGAACACGATTATGTTTTGGAACAGTGTAGGAATGGCGTAATTGCATGACTGCAACACAGTCTAACATTGGTTAGTTTATCTATTCATTGAGCCGATCACCCTGCCTGTATCATATAAATATGAAATTTTCTTCACATTGTAAACTAGTTTATTTGCACTGATGATAGCTTAGAGTTAAGCCGAAACATGTAAACAATAAAACAGTTTGTCGTTTTTTCAAAATACCTTGTGTTTTGTTTCGATAGTTTTCGTTATTCCAAATCTCTTTCAGAAAAAAAAATAGGCACAAATTAAGGCTTAAACAACCAGAAAACGAAAAACAATGAGCTTTGGAACAACTTACTCGATCTTATATAAAAAAGTTTGTAATGCATTAGATTGAATTAATGACCAATCTGTTTGTTCCTTTCTATAATTAGGTGCCTTCGTGGTTGGTACTGGAGGGGTTTATCTTTTTAAAGAAAAGGAAGGGGTGTTTTTAAATGATGTTGTTTTTCCATCAGTATCGACATTGAGTAAAACATCAGTGTTGCTTGTACTATGTTTGGCTATTGAGAGATGGTTCGCTGTAGCCCGGCCCATACAGTACCGCTACCAGTTCAAGAAAAGTCGAATGTTTATCTACATTGCTGTCATCACAACCATAGCTGTTTCTCTTAATATTCCTAGCAACTTACTTCGCGGTAAAATTATCGAAATCTACTTGGAAACGACTGAAGTAATTCTGATGGTTTTTTTTCCTATGATTTTTACCTGGGCTATCTTTCTTCACATATGGATTCACTCAAAGAGATCTCCAGCCATACGAAAGACCGCTGGCGGGAAACTGAGGTTTAGCCTTCTACGCATGTGCGCAGCAACTGCTGCCCTTCTAACTGTAAGCTGGCTTCCTCAGCAAATATCACGTCTAATATACTTGCTAGAAAACAGAAGAAGCAACGAACTCTTTGCAATGTCATTCTATATGCTTGCAATGTCAAATTCGTTTGTTAACCCCTCTGTATATTATTTCACCAACAAGAAATACAAAAGAGAGTTCAAGAAACTACTGTTCTGGTGTCAAGCAAAATTAACAATTTAGTGATAAATATGTAAATTACACATCGTATAAAAGAGAGAATGCTTACTGACGTTTCGGTGGTGAGTCCTTCGTTGGCTAGTTTTAATCCTGTTTTACTCCGACGAAGGACTAGATTAATGTCCCATGCAAATGTCTTTTTTACGGTTTATAATTTACTTATACCTATTTATTACTAAATTATTTCTTTAGAAACACGAACGCATCTCAAACCAGTTTAACGATAGTTAGTTTTCTCGTCAAGCTAAACTGCATTCAGTGTACCTTAAATGCTAGGGACACGAGAAAAATGAAGCTAAAAGAACAGCAAGAACAAGCTAGAATAACAAGAAAAAACTCAGTGTTCTTGGGATGAATGAACGCTTTACTTTTTTGAAATTTATTCATTTTAATGTTCTTCTTTATTGTTTGTTATCTGAATTTCCTTGGCTACCATGTTTCTGTTAGATACTTACTTGTCTTCCTACCTATATAATTTTACCGCTTTTACTGTTGATTTATGTTTCACTCCAACTAGTGAAGGACGAAACATCAGTAAGTTATAAGCTTTATCTCTTTCTATACGGCATATAATCTACATATCATTTACTGAGTGTAAAAAATTTCCTTCAACAGGCAAATGTTAAAATTCTGTTTTGATGATATTCAAACGCTTCACCTGCAAAGGCTTCGTCAGTGCAAAAAGACATTTAGTTTAACTTAATCCCATCTAGACCAGGATGGGGGGCAATGTTGCCCGCGCCAATTTTAACAGTGTTATCTTCTTAACGGCTTAAGCTGGGACAACCAAACTTGATGACATTTCCTCAATATCATTGGCTATCATTTGATACCAATTACGTAGGTCCATCATATTTGCCGTGGCCATGGCAACGTTTTTCTGCGTGACAGTCAAAATTGCAGGGAAAAAACCGGAGTAATCGCGTCGGAGAAAAACCCTGGGAGACAGATATATAGAGATGGATAAATCGCCGGGAGGTTGGAAGCGCGAGTGATGACCACTACGCCAGAATGACTTCCCCGCGTGAGTCTCGCCTTCTCGTATATTTTGGTAGTTACGTGCGATCCGCAAGATTAAAGTGATGGTTTTGTTGAGGTTATTTTGATTTGATATTTTGCATTGTTGTTACCTTTTACTGATAGTTGGTATCGTTAAGTGCCAGCGACCAAGATAAAACTTAATTGTAATAAATTTTGATGATTTTTTGAAACCTCGTTGTGTCACAACAACATAGGTCACGCCTAAAAATTTTAAAAAGAAGTTTTCTGGTTAAAAATTTAATGATTAAAAGATTTTATCTGTTCTACTAACAGCCTTCGGATAAAAGTGAAATGAAAAAAAGTTGCTGATAGTATATAGAAATTAAGGTGAGAAAAAGAATACAAAGGTAGCTCACAAATGGACAAGAAAAGAAAGTTTTGATTTCTTTACCTCAAGGAAATTTCCATAGAAATCAAACACGATTCTGCCTCATGACTCCAATTTACCAATTAAGTCCAACCTGAAAAAGAAAAGAAAGAAAATTCGTAAGAATACTTTCAGCCTAAAATTGGCCAAATTAAAGTAAATAACTGGATTAACTCCTTGCTGACGCTGACGACGACAAAGTCAAAATTGAAAATTTTTCGTTTTGTTAAAAAGCCAACTTTGAAAGCGATTTTCTCGACTTTGGCTCAATCAAATTAGGTCATGTTTGGGTTCGTTGGAAAGCTCGTTTCAAGATCTATCTTTTCAATGTGCCCGATTTTTGATTTAGGTCGTCAATAAACATTACGGAAGCGGAAAGTGCACCGATTATCAGGGATCGAAATTAGCTGGCGCGTCAGGAAAGGGTTAAATTGATTCAAGGATGTCGCTAGCATTTTTGTACACTCTTTGTCCTCTTCCGAATGTCACCTGTAATATATTATCTCGAACAAGTTACGGCCAGAAGATCGAAACTAAAGTGAAATTAAATTAAGAAATAAAATATTTTTTCTGTGCCTTCATTCCGCTATGAAAACCGAGGCGCACGTTTGGGAGAATTTGAGAGCTGATCAGTGAAGTACTCGACTGCGTCTAGTGTTTATTTCTCTGTTTTTATTTCTTAAATGAAAACACACCTCTCGGCCAATAGAAACCACTATACTATCTTAAATATTTTATAAACATATTTAATAACTTACTAATTTACGTAGATTTTTAAAAAGGTGAATAAAAGTTTGAAAATTGTAAAAATTTAGAAGTATGCATAACCCAGCGTTTTTGCTTAAGAAACGTTCATCACCCTAACGGATGTTTTTTAACTGAAAATTTTCAGATACTTTTTAAATGTTTGAAATTTTTTTAAACTTTTATTTACCTTTTGTATCTTAATATTATACATTTTGTAAAAGAACGTTTATAAAATAGCGTTTTTTTATTACCGTTGTGGATTAACCTGCGCTGCAGACACTCTATATCGACAGTTAAAAGAGCTTAGCCGGCTGGCTCGCTGGCTCTAGTTGCGATTATCTTTGTAAATACTTTGTTTGATACTTTTCCTAACACATTACAAGCTACCAGAATTAGATTAAAACTATGATTCCTAGTTCAGACTAGTAAAGTCTGCCAGTATTTCCAACATTTCCAACTTTATCATGAAGTATTTTATTCAGCTAATATAGAAGTAAATAAAAAAAATAATCAAGTCAATATTTCCGCATGCTTTTTGAACAAAAGTTCAAAGACCAGCGTTCAAAGTTCAAAGTCTACTTCAATTTTAGCACATATCGTTTTTTAAAACAAACAAATCGACAAACACTGAATTAATGCAGACTAAAAGTTCAGTATTTCAAATTAAAACAGTTTCTCAGCTGTTTAAGGTGAGATTGAACCTTCATCTGCGGTATGGCCTGTGAAGCAGGAGCTCTGAAGGCAGGCAGTCAGTGAGGCGGCCGACATTGCTTCGGGTAGCAGGTTGTTCCAGAAGATCTAAACTAAAGTGATGTTTAAGCATCATAAATATTTTTGTTTTTCGGCCATTTTAGTTTTAAAAGAAAAAGAAAGCAAACGGTGGTAACAAACATAATCGATTGACAATTTTTGCAAACGAAGATTACATGACAGGAAAACCGAGCATTTCAAAGCTCTAAAACAAATTGGTCACACTTCCGCTATTGCAGACCATGTCATTTCTACTGGTCACAACATCAAATGGTACCATTTCGAGATCCTCGCTTCTGGAAAGTCCGATTTGCATTGTAGAATTAAAGAAACACTGCTGATTAGTGACTTAAAGCCCTCACTCATTGAAAACGTTGGTAGTGTCTAGTGAGAAGCTTTTTTTATTAATCTATAATTAATTTCCGTTAATACTCATTTTGTTTATCGTTTTCTAAGCTTGTCACCAGAACCCCTCTTTATTTTTTAAAATACTCATTTGTAACAACCCAACTGTCACTTCTGAAGATGTATGTTGCAGCATACGTCAAGTTCTATTATATAATGCTTTACAACAAAAATTGTCAATTGACTATGTTTGTTACCGCGGTTTGCTTTCTTTGTCATATCTATGCTCCGAACAACCTCGTACCCAGGGTTCACGTCACTACTACGTCAGTGAAATGACCCTGGGTACGAGGTTGTGCTCCGAATATCGTAACCTACGTTATATCACACCGCTGGCAATCAAATTTGGGACCACGTGCACGGTATCAAACCTATTTTTGAGAGTTTAGTTTGTTCTATATTTCATTTCTCACTGTGCTTTGGCTAATTTGAAAATAAAACTTCTCAGAGTTAACTACTACACAAATACAGTGCTTGAAATTAGCGGTCGTCCGAGACAACCAAAAAGTTTACCGAGCAACCGATTTTTAGTAAAATTAAGAGGTTGGTTGTCCGGGGAAAAAACAACGGACAACCCAGCCAAAACTTAAATAGAAATTAATTTAACCACAGGAAACCCATACAATCTTAGAGAGTTGAGTAAATGAATAAAAAAATATTTAACTTACAAAGTTACATGAGGTGTTGTTGGTGACATTCAGTTGCGATTTCAAGCCATTTTAGCAATTCTTACAGATTTTTCCATTCACATGTGAATGGGAAAATCTGTAAAAATCGCTAAAATGGCTTGTAATCGCAACTGAATGTCATAGACGACCCCCAAAACACCTCATGTAAGTTGAATAATATTTTTATCTATTTATTCAACTCTCTAAGATTGTATGGGTTTCCTGTGATTCAACCATAAACAGCACTTGACCTACGCGACGATTATTTTTTTTTATCAATGTCCGGTAGTGTGAAGTTAATAATAATTTGCCTCAGCTGAGCATTTTCTTGTGTTTTGGATATCTGTAAATTTTACAAAACATTCCAGGTACGAAAATGTAAGAGACAAACACAGTTGTCTGGAGGCGATCAAGATCAAAGACGCCATTTTGAATATACCACAACTTAAGCCCTGACCTCTGCGAAAAGCATTGTGTGCTAAGAACTATGGGATTAGTTCAAGCTCGACCGCCATGTGATTATATCTCAAGCTTTGGTTGCCCAACTTTTGAAATAAAGACAACCTGGATTTTTTCTTAGTTTCGCGCACTGCAAATAGATTCAACAATAATAAGTTGGTTTTAACATTCACTGCTCCTTTAACAGAAAAAAAAATTACAACAAAATTTGATCTAATTCTAAATGCAACGAAACTGAAACTGCAGTCGTTATTTTTATAGATTTTATGTCATCATAATATATGTGCCGAGTGTGTATTTTCCTATGTTTTGGCTGGCTACAGGTCTTAAACCTTTCACTCCCAATCAGTTACCAACACTCAACTTCTCCTTACATAACAAATGCAAAATAGAACATTTGGTTATGAGAAAATGAGAATAGATGAAACAAAGTAAACATACTGAAGATTAAACGTGAAATTCTCTCAAACTTGTTCAATGAAAAGTATGGGCTGAAGTTGGGAGAACTTAATAATTGTACTGGGACTGAAAGGGTTAAAAATCTCATGGAGGCCTGGGGCTCTGACAAGACAATGAGAAATAAGCAATGCATGTATTAACTATAAAAATATCATGGTTTTTATCCTTTGTATGACCTTGGCCAGCCAATGGAAAATACACACTGTGCATGAGTATGAAAATACCTTGGTCCATGCATTGCAAACAGGCATGCGTAAAGTATATCAACCATTGTTTTCGGATTAACAAATAGATTCCATGTTGCCGTGCGTCTGTTCAATAATAGATCACAGATGACGTCAAAATGTGGTAAGAACA
>JAOTRI020142199.1:0-10682 GCA_028564885.2 Zoanthus sanctaehelenae
TTTCCATGGCAATGCCTAATATGGATTAGAGAAAGCTAATTGATTGTTTTGATACAAAAAACTCGAAAAACCTCCTGAAAACGAAAGGGTTAACTGACTAATCACAAGATACACGCTTTTTAAAAAAAACAAGACTCAAATTCGCCGAAAATGAAGAACAATTTAAGAACGATTTCTGGCTCAGCAATATAAAACACAAGAAGTCTCGTGGTGGTTTGCATCTAAATTATAATATAAAATGTGAGGCCACATCGTTTTCATTTCAATGCCTTGATAGTTTCTATTATGTTTTTTTCTTCAATTTGACTTTGAGTAACTAGAAATAAGAACAGAATTAAAAACAATTTGAGATTGAAATTACCAAAAATTTTAAAAAATGGCCTTTTAAATTTTTTTTGGTTCTTATAAAAAGCGTATAGTCTGACAGCTCGGCACAGAAATCAGTAACAACGCTGTTGTGACGGATATCTGTTACGATAAAATTGCTTTAGTGAAATCTATAACGGAACAGGAAACAAACACACTGCTACCATATCATGAAATTTATTCCTTTATTTCATCTCAGTTAACGTAGTAGTTTAATGGTTTCAGGACGAGGACCAGTATAATACTTCAAGCGGGCGCGAACTTTTTCACTTTTTTGCTCGCTATAGAGATGACGAGAATTGAATAGCAAAACTGCTCGTCTTCGTCTTTTCTTGTCTCTTCTGATCTACCTAAAGGCATCTAGTTATCCTATTGAAAAAGAGAATCTTCATCTAGAAAATAGTGTCCATCGTGATGAAAATATTTCTTTTTTAATCGGCTATATAGTGAAATGTTGAACTCATTTTCTGTTTCACTGATGAGGCGTGTGGACACAAATCTGAGCTAAAATTTTCTTATTACATGTATTTTAAAAACAGATTTTTTTCTTAGAAAAGGAAATCTTCCATGGAGAAAAATTTGCGTTTGGTTGTAAACTCAGCCTCGAATAAGCAGCAAAAAAGATTTGTTTGTTAAAGTCCAAAGATTTAAAAACACTTGTTTTTAGAACCGGTACAACATCGATTGCATGAAGCTGGGCTGTTATTAGTTTTACTTTTCTTCCTTCTCAGCCCCAAATTGTTTGTGTAAATTATCTTTATTTACTGATATTTTCAACTAAATTTGCTGCTAGTAAAGGAATAGTTAAACCATAATGGTTTTGAAAACTGCGCAGATTCCAAACAAAATGTTTTATTTAAAAACATTCAATGATTGTCGTACTTTATGCCACCAAGCACCAGTAGCAGTACTCAAATTTTTGATTTTCGGCTGCTTCTAAAAAAATGAAAAAACTGCATGATTTTTATTATTAATTCAAACTTACACATAGATGTCAATCTGTGTGCAGGAATTAAATAAAATTCTTAAATTTGTTTGATGAAAACTTCAGTTTGATAAAAGTTTTTAACTTGAGATGAGCTCCTTTCCTTTTAAAAAAGAAACCAAGTGCAATCTGAGCCGATGTCCTGATTTGCTTATTATTCCTAACATCATTTCAAATAATAAGAAAAAGTTTTTGGATCAGATTCTTCGGAAATAATAACGTCGCAATAAAGCTAAATGCAGGACAACAGTGTCAGTGATCCAAAGTATTGAGCGATATTGTGCTCGCACACAGTTGCGTTTGAAAATGTTAATTAATGCGGAAGTAAATATGGTCTCGTGCTGAAACCTGACTCACGGTTAAAACAACCCTGAACATAATGAATAATAAGTTGAATTTATTTCGTGCCATTTTTTATTTATTACTGGGGACGCCATTTATTATCTCCGAGTTATTATCTATAAAGGCATTTTGCCACAAAATACAACAGAAACTCGTAGTTTTAACATGCCCTAGAACTTTCACTGGAAACTGAAAATCTGTTTTTCTTTATTTGATTTTAAGGATATATAAAAAAATCAGCTATAGTTCATTCAATATGATTGCTAAACTGAATATTTATTGTCACATTGCACCTTTATGGAAGCCCTGAGGGGACATCAAATATTTTTTACATTTTTGAGTAGAATATTTTCACTTTTTTGTAAAGTAAAAATATTTTCACTTTTTTGAAGTAAAAATATTTTTACTACTTGGACCGAGTAAAAATATTTTCACTTTTTTTCAAATCGTGTAAAATATTTTTACTTTTTTGGATCGAGTAAAAATATTTTCACTTTTTCAACTTGAGTAAAAAATATTTTATCTTTTTTCAAATCGAGTAAAATATTTTCACTTTTACGAATCGACTAAAAATATTTTCACTTTTTCAAATCGAGTAAAAATATTTTTACTTTTTTGAATCGACTAAAAATATTTTCACTTTTTTAAATCGAGTAAAAATATTTTCACTTTTTTGTATCGAGTAAAAATATTTTCAGTTTGTCAAAAGGCTAAGTAGCCAAGCTTTGCTTGTGTTGTACGTTGGAAAATGGCGGTTCGGAGTGCGTGGGGTTGAGTACAACAGTGTCAGGTTTGTATGTGATTTACATATATTTCTATAATAATTTGTATGCTACTTTGTACACAACAATAACAGAATGTGCCATACCACTGGTAAAAAAAGAGAAAGTCGTGAGGCGTTACAGCTAAATCAAATACTGAATTGAATTACGGCAGCTAGCACGAGGCAAGACCAGGCAATTGCAATTGAAAATATAGCCCTAGAAAAAATCGAATTGGTTGCAATAATAGTAGCTATTATAACCAAGATGGACGAATTGAAGGAAAAGCGTTTTAATGTGGTTTCGTTTCACGTGAACTGTGAACGGTTTTTCACTGAATGATTTTATTAGGTAACAGTAACTAAAGTTCATTTATGTTATCAGTTTCGACACACTCTTGCTTATGTTCTTCAATTTTGAGACAGCCATGGCACTAAAGGGGAGGTATATATCTAGAGCTAGGCACCGACTCTGAGGGGGATAGTTGGTTTAATATTTACAAAGGTAAAGGGATAAAAATGTAACTTGTTTTCCGAAGATAAAACTCAATGTTAACTTTTTCTTTATTTTTCAGTATGCGCACTTCCTGTCATTTTTGTTTATGTGGATTTACCTTGTTTCGTAAGCAACTGCCTTTTTTGATCTTACTCCAAAATCAGTATCTCTATCAGTAGAGTCAGATATAACTACTTTAATTTTGTGGCGGGTTGTCTGTTAGCTCAGTTGGTCTTGACTGTATCCTGTATATACAATATATATTTGTTTTTATCAATTGTGTTTTAAAAATACCAACTTAAAGAAATGTTCTAGTATTAAAATAAAAACTTGGTTTTTGTCATAATTAACAGTTTCTTCAGCAAGTCCCTGAACGAAAATTAAGCAAGGATGGAAAGTAAGTCATGACAAACCACTTGTGCATGTACAATAAAGTCAGTATAAGTTGCAGTTGAGGGCATGCCGGATGACTTCAAGTGCGCGCATAAAAATAAAAGCCTGTTTCGTCGTTTACTTGCTACAAATCATCTTACAAGCAAATGCACAAGTAATACCAGAGTATACTCTGTCACTGCCGGAAAGAGTAAATGGCGCCTGTGAAAGACTTGAGCTGCTTCACTGTTACTTTGAACAAGGTTTCTCCTATATTGAAATAGTTGCCACTATGTTAATAGTTCATGGTGTATCAATCTCGCTAAGACACCTTAAACGATTGCTTCGCCGTGCTGGACTCAAACGAAGGGATTTTCGTGATGGTGAATCACCTTTACATTTGTTGGTTGATTCAATTTTACAAGAACTTGAGGGCAGTGGACAGTGCATTGGTTATCGCACTATGTGGAAAAGGTTGATTCGCGATCATCATTTGCGAGTAAAAAGAGACACGGTGCTTCAGTTGTTAAAAATGATTGACCCAGAGGGTGTTGCTAGAAGGAAACGTCACCGTCTTTTGAGAAGACGTTATATTGTTCCTGGACCTAATTTTATTTGGCACGTAGACGGCAACGACAAACTAAAACCTTTTGGGTTTGCCATTCACGGCGCCATTGATGGGTTCAGTCGACGAGTTTTGTGGCTTGAAGTTTCGCCCACAAACAACGACCCAAAGGTAATTGCATCCTATTATCTCGATTGTGTTAGGCAACTTGGGGAGGTGCCAAGGATCCTTCGGTGTGATTTAGGAACTGAAAATAAAAATCTTGCGTTTTTACAACCTTTTTTTCGAAGTGGATGTGACGACAGTTTAGCTGGACTCAAAAGCTTTATATATGGTAAGAGTACTGCGAACCAAAGAATTGAGGCATGGTGGGGTATATTAAGAAAACAGTGTACCAACTGGTGGATGAACCTTTTCAAAGATTTTAGAGATAGGGGAATTTACAACAACCACAACCCTCTTGATGTCGAGTGTCTACGGTTTTGCTTTCAGGGTATTCTACAGAGTGAGCTGCACAAGATAGCAACAGACTGGAATGTGCATACAATAAGGAGCAATCGCAACGCAGAGTGCCCATCAGGAAAACCAGATGTTATGTATTTTACTCCATATCTCTACGATACTTATAATTATGGCACCCCTGCCAAAAGTGAAGACGTTCTGATCTGCAGAAATCTTTATAGCAAAGACCCACCAAGAGGATACAGTAAAGAATTTGAAACATTAGTTGAGCTTATGAGGCCAAATATTTTTATTCCAGACACTGTAGATGAAGCCATCGAACTATATATCAGTTTAAATCAACAGTTCAAGGAGGTTTAAATTTGTTACCCTTCATTTCTGCAGGTTAGACACAACTCCAATTTGCGAAGGTAGCAAAATATGATTGAAATTTACTGGCTTGAGCAAAGACAATAAGTGCCATAATTTCTGGAGAGCATGGTAAATATGGCATTTACCATGGGTGTAAAAATGTATTTGCAATATATCCGTGCGACCATGGCAAACTTGAGCAAATTCAATTTTGATATCAAATATATTTTTCATAGTGGGTGTTACTAAAACCGGGAACGGGGAACAAGTATATGTTGTTTTAACCTCTTAAATAGTTACCGTATTTAAAGACGTTCACTATAGTTGTTTCCTGTTCTTGGTTTTAGCAACACCCTTATATAGCTAAAAAGATTTTTTCAAAGAGTGCTCAATTGTATAGGAGCAACACATTATAATTAAAATGTTGAAGACAAAGCTATAAGGCAATGAGTCAATCTAAAGTCTTAAACATTCAATTATTGTATACAATTATATATATATATATATTAACTTGTCTATATAGTTCAAAAAAGGGAATGCATTTGTGTACATCTTAGTAGACCTTTAGTTTTTGAAAGCGATACGTTTACTTTTATGTTAAATACAGCTAAGGATTTTTAGTTTACTCTGTACATACTTAGAATACTAGCTCGTTTGTTGTTATAGGATGTTCAGAACGATTTTTTGATCTTCAACAAGAATGTTTAGACATAGCTTTGCTAGCTCGAATGATTTTCAGATTGGCAGTCAATTTTGAATTTTCCTTTTTTCACGGAATTTTGGCCCTGAAGCGTTAATCGTAGGCCTATTAAGCTCCTCCTTCAAATTACAGAGTTTAAACACATCTTCCAGGTGGTTTTTAGAGCGCCAAATGAATTTCTTAGGTCATTTTTGCACGTATTCAATCCCCCCTCCCGAAATTCAAGTTCAATATCTTTTCAAATACACTGTGAGTGCTTTGTTGAGCCCTTAACAAAAGCACAACCAACACTAATTGCTACATTTAACAGAAATGTTTACATTCCTTGAAGGGTATGACGGAGAACATTTGTAAATATAAACATGACTCAATCCTTTTACAACAATAATAAAGTTCATATTATGACACGCATTTTGTCGCTTATATATTCTCAGATTTTCCATTCCCTATGGACAAACTCTTCGATAAAGGGTAAACTAATCAATGTTGTCGTAAAATTATAAACAAATAGT
This sequence comes from Zoanthus sanctaehelenae, assembly GCA_028564885.2. NCBI lineage: Eukaryota > Metazoa > Cnidaria > Anthozoa > Zoantharia > Zoanthidae > Zoanthus > Zoanthus sanctaehelenae. Next base: position 5,912 of record JAOTRI020142199.1, read on the forward strand.
TTTTGTAATGACCCTGGAATTTTGTTTTTACTGACTAACTTCCTTTTTTGCCTAAAACACCAGTATCCTGTGGGTTCGTACAAAGAGGCATGCGCAAAGGTCATGAAAAGGAGTTTCCTGTTTCTGTAACTCCTGGTACCGTCTCCGATGAAAATAACGTACCAATCTAACGTCAGCTCTCAGTGGTGCTTATGACGCATTAAGATTACAAGAACCACATTTAATTAACCACGAATGTTGTTTATCCTTATTTAACAAATAAATGTTAATGTTATGAAATAGATTGTTATGCATCGTGGTTATAAGTTATTTTCTCTTTTTTCTCACAACAAGTCACTTCAGTGGATGTAGTTCGCAACGTTTCGACTGCTACTGCTAGTGTTCTTCAGGCGATATAGGGTCGACTGGTTCTGGTACAACATTGTATTATTTAGTAGGCTGCTGCGATTGGCGCTTTTCGATGCGGTTATTGTTTCCGTGTTGTACATTTTTCTCAGGCGTCGGCTTGCTTGTCACGCATCGCTAACTTTGTCGTTTCCTGTTTTTTTTAGCTTTGATATTTTTAGCTCTGATATTTCCTAAATGTCGTCAGCTGATGTGAAGTTTATTGACAGAGACAACCACTGGTACACTAGGAAAGTGAAAGATGCAATTCACATAAAACTCAACGCCAATAACATCAACAAGGATAACGGAGCCGAAATATCGGAAGCGTGGATGCCGACAATTAGGAAACATCAAAGCCAGCGATGCGTGATAAGCAAGCGGACGCCCGTAGAAAACGTACAACACGGAAATGATAGCCGGATCGAAATGCGCCAATCGCAACTGACTGCTGTAGTGCAATACATAATGCTGTACTAGAACCAGTCCACCCAATCGCCTGAAGAAGACTAGCAGTAGCAGTCGAAACGTCGCAAACTACATTCAGGTGACTTGTCGTGAGACAAGAGAAAAAATAACCTATATTAATAAAAACATGTTAATTAAAAGTTCTCGCTTGATAAACGTTTCCTGTTTTTTCTTGCTTGGTAATAACACAAGCCATTTAGGTGGGAGTTTTATGCTAACCATTTAACAGTTTAGAGATTTCATACTGTAACAGAAACGGGGCACAGATAAAACTTTTGTTGTATTACTTGCGTTTATAAGGGATCGTTATTTGGGAAAAATCCATAACTCCTAAAAATGATCCTTTCCAATATTAACTTTCGCACTTCCGTAGTAACTCAAATGACATCTTTCAATTGATTATTCCTTTTTTTATAACTCAACTGAAGTCCAGTTCTGGCATATTACTTTTACGTAGCTGCAATAATGTCAGTGGCTTTGGGACGTCCTGCTGGATTATAGTCGAAGCATTTCTCAAGAACTTCTGCAAGACAACGGGTAACTTGTGTGTTTGGCAATTGTTTTAAGGTGGCAGGCTTTTCTTGTTGTTCCATTACTTTCTTTATTCCCTCCAAGTCATTTCCTTCCTCTCCAAGTTCCCAACACTCCATCTCTGTAAGTAATTCAAGCAAGGTGCAACCTAGTGACCACATATCACTTTCTACTGTGGCTTTTTCTCTGTGAATAAAGCATTCTGGCGCCATGTAAGATGGTGTTCCCGGTACACCAATACTGGTCCCCACACACATGGTTTGTGCAGCTTTGAGTTTGCTGATACCCATATCACATAACTTTGTAAGGAACCCGTCTGCAGCTACTATAACGTTTGCTGGTTTAATATCCCTATGTACGACAGGTGGCTTTAGAGCTTGTAGATATGCAACCGCCTGTGCAACTTGCCTAGTGATAAACAATTTACTGCTGTACGTAATCTTTATATTACCCTCACCAAAAATTATTTCTTCAAGGTTTTGGCCATGCACATACTCTGAGATAATGTATAATGTGTTCATACTTGTAGCAAATGCCATTATTTGGACAATATTGGGATGCCGCAAGAGACTGTGAACATAAACTTCACTTTGGAGTGACTTCTCTATCAGACTGGCCTTCCTCACTTTGATCTTCTTTATCGCTACATCCGTCCCCGCCCATTTTCCCCTGTAGACAGTGCCAAAACTACCTCTTCCGATTTCATCTGTTGGACTGAATGTAAAGTCACTCACTAAGATGGTTGGCAGAGCGATATCTGTAGGTTGAAAATTACTGTTAGCAGAACCTCCGCTAGATGATGCTATGTTCCTTTCGGCATTCTTCACGCTTCTTGCAGCTGAAATGGTGGTGACACCAACTCTTACAGATTCGGAAGTAACAATGTTGTCCTTTGTTTTCACCTGAACATTGTAAACACCCGGGTCATATACAGCCATGCAACAAAACGTGGGACCTTCTTTGATTGTTTGCCCATCCTTCATCCATGTATAGTAGAGGTCTTCAGACATATGTGAACATATGACCACGCCAATTATTAGTTGTTTGTTATCATATCCCCAGACTTCCGTTGGTTGATGGAGAATAACTCCAATGTCCTGGCTTGCAAGGGTTTGTGGATAAATATAATTCAAAGATTCCTCCGTTAGACCCTCTTGCGGCGAGTAAACGAGCCGCACAAAGCACTTCCCATTCTTTTCAATTGCAACGGGGATATATCCAAAATCACATGGTTCAAACGTTACCTGGTTTGTGTCTTGAATGTCGGGGTTCTCAATGACTGCTGACTCCCAGCACTGATCACGCGAATAACAATTCAAACGACTGATAACTTCCGAGTAAGAAGACTCAACAATTCTTTCATAACAGATTTCCAAAGCATTCTTCGCAACATCGTCCAAGCTCTTACAGGATAGATTTCCGGAAAGTTCATATGGACTAAAAAGATGAAACTCTTCAGACACGATGTTTGACTCATCAGATAAAGGTGTACAAGGATCTCGTGGTTTTTCAAATTTATTAGTGCTAGACGTTGTTTCGGTGTTCCTTGACATCTGACTAACATCTGAAGAATTACTTTCAGAACTTTCCACCATTTCTACCAACTCAGCTTCAGGCCTCGTCATAAGAAAGACATAACACCTGTTTCCATACAGGCCATGTGAGTGTAAGTAAGTTTGAAAGTCACACTCGTTTCCATCAATGTCGAGGAATTTCTCTAATAACTGCTGCGAGAAATCTCCCAGTTGCACCTTCATGTTAATGAGTGGTCCAAACTTGCTAGTTCCTCCTGGAAAAAACACCTTTCTGGCTTTGGCAAGAAGTATTGGTACTGTAATATCTTCTTCTTCTGAAATCGAAATATGCCTCACCCCTCCTCCTTCGCCAAACTTAACTTTCTTGTACTTTTTATCACTCGCGCTTTTGTGAAGCCATCCAACCTGGATTCTGCCCAGCTTACTGGACTTCTTTGCATGGTTCTATAAAACAAATACAAAAAATTCAAAACTTTTAATGCAGTAATATTTTGATAGTTTTCAAAGCACAACAGCTTCAATCTGGAACATCCAACTTTGAAAATTACTAGCAGGAGTATAAAGGTTTTTGTGAGAGCTTATGATTGAAAGTTTGACTGAAAAGTAACGCCAATTCAGCCATCATACTTGTTTAGAGAAAGTGTATGTTTTGCTGAGAACTACTAAATAATAATTTAATAGCTATACTTAATTTAATACATGGCAAGTCGCTAGTGGACAAAATAATCTCTACTACAGCAAAAAAAATAATAAAATTTGCCAACAATTCTTCTTTTGATATATTGGTTTTCTAAAGGGTTTACTTACTAAGTTATACACATTTTATAAATTTGAATTTTACAGTACCTGTTGGAGTTTTGATGCCAGACTCCCCTTTTTATCTGCTTGTTTCTTTCTTATTTGACTAACAAGATCAGCTACTTTTTCTGCTCGACCTTCTGCAATGCAAAACAAAACTATAGTTTGTGAGCATAAAAGAAGTTTTAAGATTACAGTCCAATATTGGATCAATGCAAGATTACATTCATTGAGGTGGTATGTACAGGAGTTCGCCTTTTTGTAGAGGGTAAAATGTCGAGGGTCGGGTGTAATATGTCGAGGGTCAAGGGTAAAATGTCGAAGGTAATTTATTTTTCTGTTTTATTGTATTTTTATTACCACTTTTTTTTAATGTATTTCATTGTTTTCATACATATAGCTTTAAGGAGGTCTACTACCTTCAAGATTTTTTTTCCAAAATTACGTTTTTTCAGAAATTTATACCACCCTGCGATTTTACCCATCATGAAACAAGACCAACACAATAAACATAGAGTCAGACGTTGCCTTGGCAACACAGCAAGTTTTATTAAGGGTGTTCAAAGGTACCCCCATTACAAACATGGGTAAAAATAATTTTTTTGGCATGATCAAAAATACTTTTTGCAGACACTGCTTATATGGATCTAGGGGACAAACCTCAGACTTGTGGATATTTATCAATTAAATTGATTGTGAAAAAAAATAAAAATGTGAAACAATTGAATTTTCTGCTTTGCGAAAATCAAGTATTTTGGCTACTGTGCCAAGAGAAAAGAGAAAATCTCAAATGTTTTAGGTTTGTCCCCAAAAGAGATTGCCAAGCTCATATTTGATACACAAAATAACAGATAAATCTAAGATTCCATAGGACAGCAATGTTTGCAAATCTAATATTTTGCCTATTTTGTCTATTCCTGATCTCAAGTTTTCCTATCTTTTCGAGAATGATTGGTGCAAAGGAGTTTATGAGAGATCAAAATAGCAGGAAAAAATAAGAAACAAACTAATTTGTGAGTTTTCTTAACAATACTGGGATTAATATTTTATAAAAA
>JAOTRI020142210.1:0-21032 GCA_028564885.2 Zoanthus sanctaehelenae
TAATTTGAATAAATACAAAAGGATATTAAAACGGCCGCAATTTATGAATAAGGTCTATGGGCCACGAGCCTCGTAAAAAGATTTAACTTAGCTTTTAGCTGATGATGGTTATTGAGGATCACTTCAAACAGTTAGATACGTTCTACACTGCAGTGAAAAAGATAATTCTTATCTGACGTTTCAGCCTGGTGTCCTTCGTCGGACCGAATTCAAAAAATGAAAATACATTACAAAAACAAGATAACAGTAAAAGCCACGCGAACGAAATTAAAAGAAATAATATTGAGAACAGTGGTAGAAATTAAAAGGTGAAATGGTTCATATCTTGAAATCTGCATTAATGGTACTGACAATAAGCGTTGCAAAATCTAAACGCACTATTGCTCCACACTTTCATGAAACCACTGATTTACGTTAACTGAGTCTATGCATTGACTGGGAAGATACATATACAGTAAAAATCTTTAAAACAGTTCAACTTTTCACTGCAACGTTAGATATGGTGGAAAGAATAGATAGGCTCGTCAAGCCGATGGCAATATATGCAAAACAACTTTAATATCTTGCCTCGTGTGAAACTGGGTCAAACTGACCAAACAACTGACCCATGGTTACAGACTTTGGGTTGATAATCTTGTACAAAACCTAAAAAACAAAGAAATCGAATAATATAATTAATAACTATGAAAAAAGATCTGGTCACATCTTATTCACAAAGCAAAATGAAGTTAAGCAAAATACAAAAGTGCAAAAAACTTAAATTGAATCCCAAAAGCTAATCCAGAATAAACGGAATTAATGAATCCCTAAAGAATAAAATGAGCAATCTTGATGAGAAAAGTATATAGGAAGTAAACTAAATTTAAGAACGTTTGGGACACTCGCAGCAATTTGAGAAAAAGAGCTGACAAGGTTGGAGACCACTTCATTGTGAACAGCCTATAGGCTTCAAGAAATCATCTGTTTACCAATAATATGAGATTTAGTACAACCTTAATAGTGCCAATACAATAAAAACTTTGATAATGAAGTTTCGTTTAAAAAAGAAAGGAAAAGAAAGACTTGCCTTGTTTACGTTCTCATCGTCGTATTTCTTTTCGAACAGGAGATTCAGAGTCTGGGCCAGCACCATGAGAACACTGGTTTTGGCAGCGAACGGATCACCGACCATCATAAAACTAAAAAAAATCAGTTTGTCAGCCTTACATCTAAGGGCCCAGTTTTTCAAAGGCTGGTAAAGTTTAACCCTAACTAAGCTAAAGCTAAATCCTTTTATGAGCCAAGTGGCCCATGGAGCCGGCGCTTATCTCCAGTTTCGGTAGTGTTAAGCGAATGAGAGTCTTTGACTCCCACTGGATGAGACACTAATCCATCACAGGTTAGCTCCCATTTACCTACCCCGGGAGGATGGAAAGCTGAGTTGGCTTAGGCGGAATAACACTGGGTTAAGCAAAAATTCAAGCAGGAATTTCTTCTTTAAGAAAAGGTAATGGGCTACTTATGAATATTGCTTGGATTTTTCTAGGAAAAATCTTGTTAAACCCAAAATTACAGCTGAAGATTCTCCTTATAATTTTGGAAACAAGATCGTGGGTTAAAATTTAACCTTGGGATATTGCTAATCGGCTGTTGAATAACTGGGCCCAGAATTATGCATGAGATAAATGTCACGAATTGGGGAGTCAAATTGGCATAGTGGTCATCACTCGCACTTCCTACCTCTACGACCCGGGATCGATTCCTGGGATTTGTCAATCTCAATCAGACTACAAGGGTTTTTCTCCGGGTACTCCGGTTTTTCTCCCTCGCCAAAGTTGACTTTCATGTTAAGATCTGAGCCGTCTCGAGTGATTAAATATTTGCCTAAGAAGAAAGGACGTTCACTTCCTTACTTAAATTAAATATGGTATTTATTATTTATTTATTTATTAATTCATTTATTTACATACCCATGACGAACAATCATCATCTCAAATGTTTGTATGATTTTTTCAGTGAAGAAGTCTACCATCTGAAGATTCTCTTTCACACAAACCTGGCCATAAAAATTGTAATTATCTTTACTTTTCTTACGTAGCTTTACTTCAAACGTCTAAATCTCTTGCAATAATAGAAGAAAAAGCTGGTCTACTTTTAACACTTTTCAACTGACATGTTCTTCGAAAGTTTACTAACACTAATAAAGCAGAATTAAACTAAAATACAAACTGCAAACAAAAAAAAATTCAATCAGTAACTTCCATTGCGGTAATGAAACATAAACACAAATCTTATCAACAGAACTCACTAAATAACCGCATTGACTGAACAAACAAATGTAGGGACTTTAGACTCGCGTCATATTTTACTAGAATAACAAAACTTAAATGATTAACATACCTCCTGGACTGTACTCAAAAATGTTTCATAGTCTGCCTTTGGTAGAGTTATTCCTGGAAACAAGTCCGAGATAATACCCTGAAACAACGGGATGTCATGGGATAAAAACTTTGGTAGATTGACATCCATGATGGAACGAAGCAGAAGAACATTTTCATTTTCTTCAGGAAATTTCAGTTTCAAGTTACCAGCAGCTGCCAGAACCGCCTTGACTGCTCTCATGCCATAATCATAATGGAATTGAGACGAAAGCTTTGGAGCAACAACATAAACAAGTGAGAAACACTTAGGACGATGGAAACAGACATAAAGGGAAAGCAATGGAAATGAGTGGATTGAAAAGTCTTTTTGCACAACACAGAGAAAACCTCTGAATAAACAAAAAGGAAAAAATTAATCTAATAACAATCATTACAGTTTCCACAATTATGATTGGTGCGTTAGCTGCTGGATAAATCTGCAAAATTATAATCGTACATTGTAATTTGACAGTTGGCTGTAATCGGATACCTCTAAGTAAACAAAGTCTTGAGACAATCATATTTAATATGATCAAATCATTTTCAATGATATTCCTTTTAGCAAGTCCCCCAATCACAGCATAAATTATAATCATTATAGCAACTTAGAACCTTTTCAGACTAGAAGAACTAGTAATTTCATATAATCTCCGATGTAAGTGTTCAATTGTTACATAAATGAAAAAGCGCAATTAAAAGCTATTCTTCAAATTGTACTTTTTTGTTTTTTTTTTGGAAATTGAGATGATAATGATAAAACTGGTAGCAGGAACATGTTTCGTCAACTCAGCCAATAATAATACACGTAAATTAATAAATCAGACTCCAACTTCTCTGTCGTCCGATTTTGTTAATCACTCGTATGATTACTGACCGAATCAGACTCCACTCAGTCCTAATATGATCGCAGTATACACATCTGAATGCCTCTTAAATACTAACACATAAGGCGCCAAAGCGTAAAATGTGAACTAGTCTCTACTAAATATTATTTCTTATTGAAAGAAAACGAGCATTATGTAATTAGATATTTTTTAGCGAAATCTATTTAAAAACTATTATCAATGTTCCTAGAATGTTCTATCTTTGGAATTTTAGAATTCCTCGCGATATTGAGGGTTCCTTTTGGACTCGTCTCAGGATAGCGTCTCCTCTAATGCCATGAAAAATCTGCTTAACACTAGATCTCACGCTTGCTGAGGATCCTCCCAAGACGTCAATCACAATATTGTGTTGCTATACACTGTACCGTGGTAACTGCTTGCCAAGCTCTTACCACAACGGAGCATATTTCAGTGTTTTCTCCTTGTCCTTTAAATCTCTGTTCGAAATTCATGGGCAACTCATCTCTAACAAAACAACCCTCTTCTCCTTCTTGTATATAAGCCTTGCATCTATTCTGTTGTTATTATTATTATTATTAATTCATCAATAAAAAAGGTAAATAAAGGTAAAAGACGAGTGTTTACTTTCTTACCTGCTCAGAACAGAGCGTGTAGGTTGTTACAATCTTGACTGACAAATTCCTAGCGTCCACAAAGCCATAGGAATATAACATAATCTCGCCGATTAAAGCGTAGTCAGGTACCATCATAGCAACAGTACGGAAAAGCACCTGTACATAGATAATAAGAAATATATAAACTATGTATGAATGTACAGTATTATAACAATATAGTTGATGTTCGGGGACGTAAATATGTTTTGGGCCCGACTCAGGCTCATTTTAGCCCGAGCGCAGCGACACGAGGCGGACCATCTTGTATAATAAGCCTTGCGATTTCCTATGGTCCACCTCGCCATTAGCATAAAACAAATTTGTAAATAACTTTATTATTTTGATGGCATAACAATAAACTGAAACTGAATGACTATGACTGGAAAAAAACACAATCAAACATAATGCTTTTAAGAAACGATTCAAAAAAGGGTTTTTGCGCTAAAATAAAAAAATATGAAAATTTGAATTAAAGTACTTTAAAAATTTACTGACATTAATGAACACTGACCATAATAACAATCAAATGAGTCAATCATAAAATTATCGTAAAATGATTCTGAAGTTTTAACCCCTTTTCCTGAATACATGCACGACATGCATCAACACTAATCAATTTTGAAAAAATCTAATAACATAATTCTCAGAACAAGATTCTAAGACGACTTAACAATTTCAAGAACAGGAGAAATGAAATACCCACTCAATGAGCTCCTGTATATGGCTTTAAGTTAGCTACTAGTACGCATGTACTAGCTATAGTTGATGTCTTTCGTGATATTCAAAATTTAAACCAGCTTAAAAAATTACCAGAAAAACAAATTGGAAGCAAGGAAAAAATAGAACAAAATGCACATGCCCCTACCATTTCGCCAGTGTAAGGCAGTGTTATAAGGACGTACCTTGAGATTGTCCGGTAGCTCCGATCTTCCCGCATATCCTGGGTTCATTGTAATAGCAACGAAACAGTTATGGTTCAGGTTCAGTTCTGTGCCCTCAAACACGAAACGATCTTGGTGCATCTCAATTGCTCTTTGGATACACAGGATCTGTTGTGCGACAACTGACAAAACCTCCAGCTCAATGCGGTTAAACTCGTCAAAACATGCCCAGGCACCACAAGAGGCAAGGCCTTTGAAGAACTACAGAGTGAATTATTAAAACAACTTGTTTAAAATCCAAATCTTTCCATTCGAAATGCTATTACTTTCTATATTACACTTAGTACAAGTTGCATACAAGTTTTCATTCTCGGTTGACTCCAGCGGAAAAACTTTGATGTAAAGCGGGATATTCTTTTGATGACGACATTATACACTTTTGTCACATTATTGGGGTATAGAATGACAGATTGCCCGGAGCAAGTTGGAACCTGCGCATGGAAGTTACTGATTTTGTTTGATGGGTAAATTGTGAATTTCGTATCTTCCATAGCTAACTGACATAAATTACAATCATACTATGCTTTGCATGAGAAAAGAAAGCGTGTAATAACCTGTGGCTGTTTTGTGTAAAACAGACACAAATTTTAGAGGATACGGCATTGTTGCAACAAACGATATCCAATGTTGTGGGCAAATGAACTGAGTGAATTTCCCACGCAAGTTGCATCACGCTCATCTCCAACTGGCAATAAAATACCAAATTGCAGACAGACACAGTACACTGACCCGCAACTAAAAACCTAAAAATTAAAACTTTAAAGACAAACAGCCTGACACAGATTAAAGCTACAGTAGTTTAATACAGTCTTACTTGCGCTGAGTATCAAAAATGTCCAAGCAGTTTAACCCTTACCTTTCCCATCTGAAGATAGTCTAAGCCATCTGAGCAGTTAAACACAACACACTGAATAGCTAAAGCTTTTGCCAGATCCTGTTGATAGGAAACATAAAGGATTAGAACCAATCATTTTCTCACCTGAGGAAAAACTTCATGGTCCCGTTCCACAAAAATCCGATTAACATAATCCTGGATTAACACCAAATTCAGATACCTATTTCTTCATAAGTATAGCATTGTAATGCTTACAAAGCTCTGCTCGGTTTTACCAATATAGACTGTTGTTACATACGAAATTCCAACTCAAAGCAAGTCATAAAAGGTACGAAATTGGAGCATGGACTACAAAGTTAATCTTGGGTTCACACTAATCGAGTTTTGAGGAACCAGGCCCAGATAAACATCACTTTATCACAACCAATTTGCTAAAATAACCTTGGTAGATTAAACAAAAAAAGCGCAAGATGTTTGTGCAAACCTTTGTTGTCTCCGTCTTGCCAGTACCAGCTGGTCCTTCTGGTGCACCTCCCAAGTTCAGATGAAGAGCACCCATTAGTGTACGATAACAGCGATCAGTCAGAGGAGTGATAACCAACCTACAATAGGAAAAATAAGATATATGAAAGCCAGTAATATAAATAATAGTATCTAAACAGACATAGCAAGAACACTGCTGGAAAAATAACAAAGCGGCTATTACTCATCAGCAGGATACCTAAACTACGTGCAAAAAATTACTTGTATAAAACAACATATCAGGTTGTAATATGTAACTGAGAAGGTTGAAGGATACTGCAAACTTGTAAAAAACGTTCAAATTTCTTTTGTTTCTTTTTAGGTACGTTTGCTAAACGAAACTTATTATAACTGAAACAATTTGGAGATCAATTATTAAATCAAAGGAAGTAGGAAGATCCAAACACATAAATTATTCTGGCGTTTAACATGCTGCAAACATTTAAGTTCGTTTCAGAAAGGCAAGTGTGTATTATTTTGAAAGTAACTGAACTAAATCAAAAGTCTCTGATGAAGGAGTTAAACACCCCAGAAACTCTAAATTAGAGAAGAAAGATAAATATGTAAGTAGCTATTTAGATAGATAAATATGTAAGTAGGTGGGTAGGTGGTAATATAGGTATGAAGATGAGTATGAAACTAGGTAAGTAGATATGAATGTATTTAGGTATGAATGTGGTTACGTTTGAGTGAAGGTAAGAAGGAAAATTGAAGGTAGTTATGCATGTGGGTAGATAGAAAGATGTATAGATATTTAGAATTTTAGGTGATTATATATGTAGCAAACTATATAGGTTATTAGGTACGAAGGTAAAAACATAGGTTATTAGGTACGAAGGTAACTACATAAGTTATTAGGTACAAGGGAAGTATATAGGTTATTAGGTACGAAGGTAACTACATAAGTTATTAGGTACGAAGGTAACTATATTAATTATTAGGTACGAAGGTAACTATATAGGTTATTAGTTACGAATTTAAGTATACAGGTTGTTAGGTACAAAGGTAATTACCATGGTATCATTAAAGCGTTAAATGGCTTGAAGGAGAGCCAGATACAAAATTTAACTCTGAACATGATGATCAGATCGAAAATGTTTAGTTCTTAGATTTTTAGTATACAAATATTTTTGAAAAATATTAGGAATAAAACTTTAACCTAGAATGAAATTGTTAGTATAAACGTTTCGAATAAAATTCATAAATACAGAGATGCAAAATACTATGACCGAATCACATAGCACTAAACTAAACTTTAAGTTAAATCTTTATTCCTGATCCATTTTAAACTTTGTATTTTGATAGGTAAGAAGTGGTTAGCTAGGTAAAATAGCAGTTGCACAAGTAGGTAAATTGACTGAAATGTTGTATTGTAAAAATATGTGGTAGATGGTCAAGTAGGTATAAAGATGGTAGATGGGTACGTAGATAAGTAATTACGTGTGTAGTAGAGTTCAAAGATGGCTATATATACATGTAGATTTGTAGGTAGCTATTATAGGTAGTACGTTGGTCAGAAGACAATGAAGTAAATACTGAGGTAATTTATATACTAAGGTAAAAAACTAATTATTCTTCCTAACTAATACTTCCTTGTAAATATACCTGAAAAAACACAACTGTTTAACTAAATTTAGGTGTTACCTACCTTCCAGAGTTGCCAAGATACTCGTATCCATATTGTACACAAGTGTTAATAATACGAACGGCACAGTTCTCTTGTTCCCAGTAATATCGTAGTTGCGCTAACCACTCAAAATCGTTTTCTTCTGATACACCTAAACGTAAGAATTTTTTGTTAAATAACAACTTTAACCATTTGAATTGACTAGTCATAAATGTACAAACGAATTTTTCGATAACAACTAAAAAGTTGGGACTGAGTATGTACACCGTGGTGAAAACAATGACAATGTGAATGATTGTCGCGGTTATGATTATTGACAATGATTATGTACCGTGGTGTAAACAATGACACTATGAATGATCGCGCGGTTATGGTTATTGATACTGATTACGTACCGTGGTGTAAACAATGACAATGTGAATAATTGTCGCGGTTATCACGCATGCAATTTAAATAGGAATGAAAGGCCTGGAAGCAACGAAAAAATTTCATGCTACAATGGGATTCCAGCGCGTGAGCTGAAGCTAGCATCTCTCTGAGATGCAAGTGGAATATTGACTATGAAAGGAACAACAAAATGAAACTAACCTTTTTTACCAAGCTCATTCACTACATCCATGGCATGAACATCGATTGTAACAAGAGCTCCGAGTGTAACACGAGCCTGCTTGGACAGTTTACCACGAACCAACACGACAATATCTTCCAGTTGTTTCATGAGTTTATCATGATAATCCTTCAGACCTTGGGGACCACTGCGAATCGCTTCGTGCACCTCCTGAGTCCAGTAAATCTGGCTTGCACAAATGACAACCTGTACAGCAACAATTCTTATTGTGAGTGACTACAAGTAGTACAACGTTATGAAACGATTAATGTAGCTATGAAGGTATTCCTTCAAAACACCTGTGTAGATATCTTTTGATCAGGCCAATTTTAGTGGAAGAATTTAAACTAAGATCCAAACCGATACTTAACAATTAGACATTAAGGACGAATGGAATGTGCGCTATTCAAACACGTGGTCCATGAGGCCGAGAGATCTAAATGTTTTTGCATAAACCTACTTAAAAAGGGTGGACAAATTAAACTATCGATGAAAGTCCTCTGATATTATAGAAAAATATGGCTCATTACTATTTTTATCCGCCATCTTTTCTATATCAGTAGGCTATCACAAATTGGCTATTCTACTAGAGTAGAGTAGCCAATCAGAATATAGGAAGCATGTTCGACCGTTATCTTCATAGCCAGGGCCCAGTTGTTCAAAGGCTGGTTAAGTTTAACCCTGGGTTAAGCAAAAATTCAAACAGGAATTTCTCCTTTTAGAAAAAGTAAGCCGTTGTTAATGAAGACTGTTTGGATTTTTCTAGAAAAAGTCTTGTTAATCCCAAAATTACAGCTAAAATCTCTCCTTGTAAGATTGGAAACAAGATCGTTAGTTAAACATTTAACCCTAGGTTAGTGATAACTGGCTTTTGAACAACTGGGCCCAGGTTGGTAAGAGTGTTGCACCGGTAGCACATGTGTAGCACATTTGATATCCAGTGAATTCTGAATTATTTACTGGCTCTTTATTAACTATCACTAAATATAAAGACTAGAGCATTATACTTTACTCTGCATATGAATGCTGAAAAACGAAATGTTTGGAATAATTGCTAAGTAAGTAACAAACGCAAAATGTAATTTTATAACCTGTTAAACAAGAGTCAATATAACAAAAGCTACTGTTTTACTTTCCATTTCAATTAAAACCGTCAAAAACATTTTACAGTGAATACATTTTACCTGTCCGGGCCACTCCGTTACCCAGCATTTCCGTTCTGTGTTTGCATATGCCTGTAACGAAAAAAAAAATCGTTTAGGTGAGTTTTTCATTGTACATACAATTCTTAAGAGGGTTAATGGAAAACGTGCGACAGTTTTTATACACTTGTAATAAAAAAAATCCGTTGTTTAGGGACTTTTTCTTTGAACCTACACTTCTTAAAGGGATTAAGTCAAAACGTGACACAGTTCCTGCTAGTGGGAAACAATATATGATAGTAAGAATACCTCTACAGACTTTGCCACAATGTCTCTGACACTCATCAACATCACATCTTGCACCTGAAAATGGAAAAATGAGCTTAACTGTCACTTAAATACAAAACTTTTACACAATTCATTTCAAAATAATTGTTTACGACAAATCATACTTTTCACTAAAACAATACAGGCATTGCAGGGCTAAAGAACACGTTTATGTATAATAATAATTTAACCAACCTTTGAACAACTGGGCTCTGGTGAAAACCTTAGCAAAGTTTGTGAGAATTCTCAAGCAGGAGATAATCAAATCTGCTCTCGTATTCTCATCTCGGGTTTTACCAGGATATGATGGTACAAAGAAAATTCTTTATTTCTAAACTAAGGCTGAACGTGAGAGAGCAATTGAATTTCAGTGGTTTATTAAGTCCAGCCTAAAACATACAAGTATGGAACGTTCTTTAAAGTAATCGAGACACTTAAGACCTAGTTATTGAACAAAGCAAGGCTGGCGTCATGGCGGACGGCCACGATTTATGTTAGCTCTGTCATTTTCGGCATTTCTTGAAAGTAGTGTTGGGCATGGTCTTTCGTATTTTGTGTATGGCGTCTCTGGAAAATATCAAGAAACTTCTTGAGGAAGAAATTAAACCTCTACGGTCTAAATTGTTATTGCTCGAAGATAAGTTTTGTGCTTTGGAAAAATTAGTTGATTACGTATCTGGCAAATTTACAAACTTATAACGAACTGCTTAACCAGATCCAGATAAGAAACGATAAAGTTATAACTCTTACAAGTGAAGTAAAAAACATGAGACAAGAACTAAACAATGTGGAGAAAAGCTCCACGAACGTAGCCAATGAAATACTGAATGACCTGGCTCCATAGAAATGATCTGGTGTTCAGGAGACCGAAAAGTAAATCCCCTCAAAATAAATTGAATAATAATTTTGAAATAAAAATACCTAACAAAGATGGCTCTCAGTACATAATAGAAAAGAAAAACTACGTAAAATACCTGGATGTTTATAGACAACACAATCTCATGGAAATACCACATCTCTCACATTCGCTCGAAAATCTCAAAAAATGCAGGGATTTTTCTTAGGCTAAGGCACTACTTCGCTCTAAAACAACTCAAGCAGCTTTACT
The DNA here is from genome assembly GCA_028564885.2 of Zoanthus sanctaehelenae. Lineage (NCBI taxonomy): Eukaryota > Metazoa > Cnidaria > Anthozoa > Zoantharia > Zoanthidae > Zoanthus > Zoanthus sanctaehelenae. Next base: position 11,007 of record JAOTRI020142210.1, read on the forward strand.
ACAACTTAATACATCCATATCTATCTTACATTATTGGGGGAGTGCCTGTGCATCTTATCTTGAGAAAACCAAACAAAATCACATTATACGTGTTATTTTCTTTGTCCCCTATAATATGGCAAAAATACAGATAGCGCTCTTCCACTCCTTAACCTCCTAGACCTACTCTCAGTAGCAAATATTTTTAAATTGCAATTACTTAAACTTTCTCACAAATGGCATAAAAAAACAACTACCTAACCTCTTTGATAATAACCTTCGCTATGCCAGTGAGGTACATCTTTACAATACTAGATATTCTGCCAAAGATAACTTCTATAAAGCACGTTTTAGAACAAAAACTGATAGGAAAATTACATCAGCCTTGGCAGCTGATCTCTGGCAACAGATACTAAAACAAATGAAAAATTCTAACACATTTATTTTTCCGGGACAAATTAAGAAATACCCTTTGTTGAAACAAATGAATTGACCAAACCCAGTAGCCTTTTTTTGTTTATTGTCCTCACGTCTATATGTTTGTGTTTGTGTGATTTTTAGCTTGTTTTCATGCCTTCCTAAGTTTGTTACAAAACAAGACTAGTACCGGTCTAACTAAAAAACCTAAAGTTTATTTAGACACTGGACATTTCCTCCATTGTTATCTATATTTGGGTTTTTGTTTAACTTACTTTGTACAAATACTTGACCTAAACAAACTTATTCCCTTTTCAATCATGCTGTAAAATTTAGAAATGTAAATAAAATCTATTGCACTGTATTGTATTGTATTGTATTGCATTGTATCGTATTGCATTGCATAGTATTGTACTGTATTGTATTATAATGTATTGAAAAATTGGATTGCGAAAAAAAAACCTGATGAGACAAAAGAACAACAGATGCACAAGATTTTATTGCCGGGGAACAGTCTTCTATATCTATATTAAAACAACAAATGTAGCATGCAATTATCATGAAATGACATAATATAAAGATAAACCACTGCGATAGCAAAGTAGGAAATAATAAACATCTACCTGTAAAAGCCATTTTTCAACTGCTCCCCGAGCTGCTGTCGTAGATATTATCTCACTCATTGGTACCTGTATATAGCAAAACAAAATATAACACCTAATTCTATAGCGGGACAACATTTACAGCCAATTTATACTACTTAAATTAATCAATTGGTTAAAACACTGGAACAGTATTGTCTTTTGTTAAGTGGGTTTTGGTAGTACCAGACCCGGCCTCCTAACTATAATGCGAGTTTTGACAAATGTTTTAATTAATCTGATTTCCTCAAGACGTCATAGCAGTATTTACTAGTACTGCTTTATTTACATGCATTGCTTAATTTCAGAACACTTTTGCAGCAAAATTATGATATAATATTGTGTTTAAAGCTGTGTTTTTATCATTAAAGCTTTCTTGGACATGATAACATCTTAAATACCTGTATAGCTCCTCTTTGAAAAAAATATTCAATTGTTCATATGTAAGATTTAAAAGGGCAATAATTACAGTTTTCAAAGTCTTATTGTTTATTTCCTGGATGCATTTATTTTAAAAATGGCCTCATTTGTTGCTATTCCCATTGATCTTTAAAACACGCGCGCGAACAAAAAGAGGATATTTTTGTATTTCAAAATCTTAATCAGAATCAAAAATGTTTTAGAAGTGCTTTATTTGAAATGATAAAAACATTTTGAATGCTTTTTAGGTGGTTCTATCATTATACCATCATTATGTTATTCTTTGTGGAATAAAAATTAATAATGACAATCAGACATTAGGGTGTTGCCGCTTTTTTCAGCCTTATCTGATTTTCATCGCAATAGATTTTCAACCAGTCTTAGGATCATCTGGTTAGTCTAGTTTGTAAGGTGCCAGTCTATTGTGCCGGAGGCTTGGGGTCGATTCCAGGCCGAACCAACACTCGTGGTCTTAAAATAATTGAGGAGAAAGTGTTACTCTTGCTTTAACATTTGAAAATGGTTAGACTCGGGCGTCTTCTTGGATAAGGACGTAGGCCCTCGGGGAGTTCTGTGCATATCATGTCAAAGGTCTCCGCGTGGTGTCCCAAATTAGTAATCCAGAGTCCAGAATCTATGAAAGAGTTACTTGTAAAATCCCAAATCCAGAAAATATTTGTCTGTGTCATCCGGAATCCTACTCCTTGAGATTAGAAATCCTAGATAAGAAACTCTAGAATTACGTACCTGGAATCCAAAGGCCACATCATGGAATATACAGTTCTAGAAAAGAGGCCCTTTGGAATCCAAAATCTATTAAGGTCGAATCTTGAACATATTTCCGAGGATCCAGAGTCCAAATCATGGAATCCGAAATCAGTTCAGGTGGAGCCTATAGAATTTAGTACTTAGGATCCAGAGTCAACGTCAAGAATCTGAAATCCTAGAAAAGAGGCCCTTTGGAATCCGAATTTCATTAAGGTGGAGTCTAGAATATATTTCATAGGATCCTGAGTCTATATCTTGGAATCGAATATCAATTAAGGTGAAATCTAAAGTTTAGTACCTAGGAACCAGAGCCCACATCATGGAATCCGAAATCCATTGGGTTGGAATCTTGAATTAATATCAAGTATCCAGAGTCCATATCATGGAATTTGACATCCATAACTGTCACGGATTATTTTACTGGTTGTTCTATTTAAGCTATCCTTATAAAAAAAGTATTGTAAATATTCCCTAACCTTCTCTCCTTCACTACTGTACATATGAGTAATGTCTAGCTCCTTCGTGAATTGAAGTTTTGCAATTCCTTCAAAACATTTCTTTAAATGTGGTTGTACACGGTACGGATCTTTAGTTTCCGACAGAATCTCCAACATTTCATCGTTAGACAAAAAGAAGAACCTGGCGAGTAAATCAAGCGAGCAGGTTGAAATTTTGTACATTGTATGTAGTGAAGAGATCTAATGTTTCAAACCGTTGCTTTTGGTTTACAAAAGTGCTCAAAGCTTTATTATTACGGCAATGACCATTAATAGTTGCACTAACTATCCAAGATTACAATCAACCTCTGATTAGAATGTATTTAGTACAAACCTACTAACGGTCATCCTGCATTCTGATTGGCTACTCTACTTGAGGTCTTTTTGTGGTAGCTCCAAGTAGAGAAAAGATGGTGGATTATAAATTAACAGCAATGAGCTGTGTTTTGTTATATTATCATTTTTATGGATAATCTATTCGTAAATTTTTGTATTTTTTCAACCGGCTAGTAGGTTTATACTAAAACAACTAGACCTCGCGGCCTCATGGACGAGTTTGAAAAGCCTACTTGGCCAACTGCCTCATTGGCTATTGGCTCGTACACTATTCGCCCTTGAGTTCAATTTATTGTATAGGCATACCAATACTGACCAAAAAGACCCCGAGGGGCAACTAACATAGGGAGACCTAAGATAAATATAACATCGAATCTAAACATTTCCAAATGAATATAAAGTACAATAGTGCGAAACTGTCCCAATGACGGATTATAGAAAAACTTGAGTGATACAATCAGGTGACAAAAAAGATTGTTGAGAATAAAAAATTTACACTCTATGATTGCCTGAAACATTTATTTTTTTTCGTATTAAGAGATGATTCACTTTGCTTGAAATTCAATCTACTTTTCTTGTAAATGGTGAGAACAAAGCTCCCCTTCCTCCCACAGTAAACCAAAGCAGATTTATTATGTAATTCTAACTTGTTCAGATTTAGCTTTTCTAGCAGCAAGCACCCGAAATAAACTAAAGTGTATTCACATTCACGATAAAGTTGGATTCTTCAAATATTAGTATTAACAAAACAAAAGATGTTCCGTAGCTGAAAGAATTACAGGAACTGTACTAAGCCAGACAACCAGAAATCTATATTCATTAAATGACTAATAGATCTGTGCAATAAAGTATTGCGTATCAAAAATAATAAGAACTAGAAGTTTCTAATGGAAAGTGAAGGGCTGCGAGCTGATTTGAGTGTGTTACACTATCATACAAGACAGGGAAATCAACTGGATCTGAAACAACCATTGTCAATTGATTGCCTTTATTTAGAATCAATACCAAATGCACCACTACGCCGCACCACATATACAGCTCTGTTAGTCACCGAGCTTATAACAGGCATCTCCGTTGAGATATGGCTCAGAGATAAAAGTGACCTGAAATACCCAGGACCATCCGAGCAGAACACAGGAGGCACGTCACAAATAGTATTACTACTCGCCCGAAGTCAATCAGCTCCTCTACATCCATCAAATTACACTAATAAACTCAAACTGTGCATGGTTTCATCGTAAGAAAATTTAAACGTGGCCATACGGAAAGCACCAAGATGACCTTTTGACCGTTAGCCCTTCGTCAGAGCATTTTAAGAATTATTCATCAAGTAAAAATGTTTGGATGGTGCAATCTTAATTTAGTCGTAGTTTTAGCTAAGAACAATTCCATAAAGCAACAGAGCTTCCAAAAAAGTGGACCAACAAAAATGCATACTAAGAAACCAATTACAAACCTTGAGAAGAACAGTCGCTTCTTTTCTAGATATGCATTGAGTCCTTTGTTAATCTGGTCCAACAAGTCATTGCTGTCTTTTAATCTATCAAACATACTTGGCATGGAAGTGGCCGCCAGCACCTAGCAAAATACACAGAAAGTTACACAGGAACTGTACCCAAAATATGACAAAAACAATCACTAATTTTACTATAAACAAAACCAAATCTGTTTACCGTGGCTGCAGACTAGAAACTTGAAACTATTCTACCAACCTTAGGGCCCTAAGTAACACAATTCATGATGACATTATTTTACCCAATTTGGGGTTCTTAGTAACATAATTCATGGTGATATCATTCTACCCACCATTGGGTCCTTAGTAACATAATTCGTGAGGACATCATTCTATCCACCATTAGGTCTTTAGTAACACAATTCAAGACATCATTTTATCCACCATTAGATTCTTAGTAACACAATTCATGACATTATTCTAACTACCTTTGGGTCCTTGGTAACATAACTCATGATATCTTTCCAGTTCCTATCGACTGTTTTGAACTTCCGTCCCTCCTCTGGCATCTGCTGCATGATGTCCTCAGAACTGAAGATGGGCTCCAGATACAACCATTGCGACTGTACCTTGAGCCACTCATCAATAATTTCCTGCATCTTTAGCAGCCGTTCTTCCCAAGTCTGTATTGAAAGAGTAATTGGAATTTGCCTAAAATGAACTACATTTATGCCCCACAGATCCAGCATTGGCATTAAATACATGGACATTATTACATGGCAAGATAGACTGATCAACTGCTTTATCACACGGGTAACCTGCACAGTACTTAATAGAAACTGCTTAATCACACGGGTATCCTGCACAGTACTTAATAAACACTGCTTTATCACACGGGTATTCTACACAGTACTTAATAAACACTGCTTTATCACACGGGTATCCTGCAAATTACTTAATAAACACTGCTTTATCACACGGGTATCCAGCACAGTACTTAATAAACACTGCTTTATCACACGGGTATCCTGCACAGTACTTAATAAACTGCTTTCTCAGCAACGTAATCAAATATTTTGATTAATATACAAAACTGCTGCAAACATTTCAGAATACTGCCACCAAAACTCTTGGAAAGCAGCAGCTAATATACTGGTACACACGTCTGAATCATTAACGGTCAATCAACAAGGCACCTCGATATCTGTTCAGGAAATTCAAGAGGCGTAATCACAATATCATCTGGGATAAGGCCATTACACTGTAAGGCCAAGCTATTGACACTATCAAGCGACTTAAAAAACCCACGTCCTTGTCGAAAACAGCACCAATTCATAGAGGGAATTTAAAGTTGCTTACAAAAATTATATGTGTGAGCCGCTGTTTTAGATTATCCAAGATCCTCAATAGTTATACCTCCATTTATTTGTAAAGAGCTTGGAGTTTTCAAAAAACATAAACCTATTATTCAGCCGTGTCATGAATTATTTCGCAGTAATTTTCATTTTCATAGACAAAGGCTGTTTAAAAACATCTTAAAGGAACCCATATTAAGAACAAATTTAAAGAAGATAAGTAAGTAGAATTTTATTTACACAGGGTAGCCCATTCAGCTCTAAGGCTGGTCTCCACAGGAGCCCTGTATCTTAAAAATAATTTAAGAACCATTACATTTAAAAACCTCATAAAAATACAATACTAGAATTTAAGAACTATATCAAATGCAAAAACTACAATGAAAAAGCACATTTAAAGCCTAAAATAGTAATAAAAATATCAAAGTTATGATAAAAAGAAATGTCTTGCTCGGGAGCAGAACGTTTGAATGTTTTCACTCTTCGCAATGTCTAAAGGGAGCGCCAGTAAAAAGAAAGGTCCTTTTCCCAAAATTTTGTTTAACGGTTGGTAGGCATAGCCTCATACTTTACCTTGTAGAATAATTATGAATGTTCAAAAATCTAGTAAAATATAATGAAAAATGAATTAGGAACTATTGAGTGAAGACAGAGAAAAACGAGTTTAGCCTTGTGGTAAGAGCGTCTTCTGGAAAGACTCAACCAGTGCAGCTGCTCTGATGCTTGAGGTGAGCGAGAACAATGTGTGATAATCCGTGCAGATCTATTCTGTAGGTGCTGTAATCAGTCTATATCTTGCTGTAGAAGGTTACTCCAGGCAACGTCACAGTAATTAAATAATGGAAGAATTAAAGCATTGTGAACAAGTGTTGCTACCTCTTTTGTGACAAAACTTTTAATACGGCCTTAACTTCTAACAAGATCTATAGCCATTTTGAAATAAGCAAGTCAATACTGATTCTATTAGTTATAACAAAATGTGTATTGTACTTCTGAATTGAGCATTAAGTGAGAATTGTTTTTTACGTGACACATACGAAAAATACAAGTGACAAGTGATACATTTCACGATATCCCATGACAAACTATGTCATATATGCACTGTTTGAATTGTGTCTAAACAGGTGATGACCGGGCATGGTTAGCGCAACGCTATGACCTTTTCTTTCTGACTACAAGTTTGCCAAGGTTTGAGTCTTTGTGTAACCTTCTTTCTGCTTAAACCAACTCTGCTTCTCATCCCTCCAGGGTAAGTAAAAAATTCTCATCCCTCCAGGGTAGGTAAAAAATTCTCATCCCTCCAGGGTAGGTAAAAGATTCTCACCCTCCAGGGTAGGTAAAAGATTCTCATCCCTCCAGGGTAAGTAAAAGATTCTCATCCTTCCAGGGTAGGTAAAAGATTCTCATCCTTCCAGGGTAAGTAAAAGATTATCATCCTTCCAGGGTAGGTAAAATATTCTCATCCTTCCAGGGTAGGTAAAATATTCTCATCCTTCCAGGGTAGGTAAAAGATTCTCATCCCTCCAGGGTGGGTAAATGACTACCAGGATCTGCTGCAAGCTAACCTGCGATAGACAAATGCCCCAACAAAGGGGGATCAAAGGCTCTCGCCAATCATAATCGCCAGCACTATGGGCCATCCAGCAGGAAAAAGGTTTAACTAGTAAGCTAAATACATCATTTATATGAGTCTTTCTATTTTCGCTGTACAAACCTTAATCTCTGCTTCAAAAGGTTTGATAAACGGTGAGCCCCTCATAGTCTGTGTCTTAACGATCTGATCATCCAGCGTTGTCTGGATCTCATCAACAGCGGCCAGAATGGATACCCCAGTATCTCTATATTCCGTTGTATTGAATATTATATTATCCCACTCGTCCACCATCTTCTGCATGGCTTTCTCCAAGGAGAATTCCTGTTGGCAATATTTATTTACATTATTCGTATGCAAGATGATACCAGTACTAAACTCAAACCACAATGGTATACATAGTATTCTTTTAATTAAGCATAATCTCTAAAATTTCTTTAAAAAAATAAAAAAAAACAGCATTGAACCCGAATAAACATTCAAGGCTATCAATATCTACTAAAAGAAAAATCAAAACTTAAAGACATCCTTTTCTTAAGTATTGTACCTAAATTACAGGGCGTTTTATACACGTGGACATATGTGATCTGAGATTACTTCAGGATATATAACATACCTTACTAGCTCCTGCACTAATGCCTTCGAAGTCAAACATGTGTGGTCCAAGGTTATTTCGAAGCATTTTACGTAGCGTGGTTCCCGAATCAGGGGTAAGATCAAATCCAATGATTTCCGACATGTTTTGCCAATGTCTCTGTCGCAAACCGGGGTTGCACATGACACCAATGACAGGGATGTGTTCCTATACCACAAACAGGCAAAAAAGATTGTTATTACCAGGAAAGATGTTATATCACCGTACTATGCGGGAATCTTATTAATTTTGTACAATTTTCACCAAATATATAGAACATTGCACCGCGATCCACAATAAACACAAGATAATTTGGATAGTACGTTAGTTTTGATTGGTCTACATAAGTACTTTCTATGAATCATAAAATGTCACGTATAATGTGGCTGGCTGACACCAAGTTGTGGGACGTAACAGTTTTGTGAAAGAAATTAAAGTATACATATGCGCTTCATATATCGTCTTTCTGTTTAAGATGGAAAATAATAATCTTATTAATGAAGCAAAACTTGCCTTCATACTTGGTGAAAACCTATGCATAATTTTTATGAATTCTCGAACGAATGATTTTCACTGATTTGTCTTGAATTCTCCCAAACGTTTAACAGACTATAAAGGCCGGGTGAACATGTTTTTTCATATATACTTAGATAATTGTGTTATAATTGTGACTGTGAAGCCGCGTCCATAATTAGTAGTGGTGAAACAAAATCCTGTTTTCAGCTCCATGATTGGTTGTTTGCTGCTGCAAGTAGCTATAGATTAAATTATCAAATTAATTATTTACTTTCTATTAGAATAATAAAAAGAAAAGAAGTGCCGAATCGAGCATCAATCATCGGGTCTTCACTGAAGCATTGAAGTACAACCGAAAATCAACCAATATCGGCATGATAACTAAACTAGCAAGCTATCATCTTTACATAATGCAAACAAGAAAATGAACTTAACAATAATACTACACTGATTATATAAAGCAAAACCTTTTGGAAAATTGTGAACTGACAATTAATATTGCAGCTCAGACTAAAGAAATTGGAAAATGTTACTAGAACTCTAATTAGACTTTAAACTTGAACGGCACGTTTTGAACACTGAAATACACTGTAACTTAATTAAACGTAGAGCAAAGAACTTGGTTCTGAATGCAGAGCATAAGAAAAGGTGTGTTATCTTGGGGCTATATATGGATGAATTTAAGAATTAAAATTCTATAAGTTTTCCACGACCCTGGCCATTTTCAAACTTCATAATATTTAATGACCGTTTCAACCCCGTACGACCCCTATTTTCACTGCCGTAATTCAGCACTCAGCATGCAGTCGGAGATTATGTTGTGAGTTCTCTTTGTTAGAAAAACATGGCATGCATACTCAGTTCTTGAATATGCATGCCAGGTCTTCCATGGTAACCTACCATTGTATCTGTCGGGTGAAATTGAGCGCATTCAGCGTCGCGCTTTACGCATAATTTTTCCTGCCTGTAGTTATAAAGAAGGCCTAGTTAAAGCCAGCATTCCAACCTTATATGATAGAAGAAGCAATCTATGTAAGGGTCTATTTAGCAACATTGCGCAAAGAAAACACAATCTCAGTCATCTTTTACCAGCTCGGTCTCAACAAAATTACCACCTCAGATCCACTCGCGAGTTCGCTGTGCCTGTTTGTAACACCAACAGATACAGAGATAGCTTTATCATAAGTCACAGCACATAGTTTACACGGATTCACTTTTACTTAACTTTTATTATATTTATAATATTTAAACTTTATATTTTATGCATATATAATATTGTAAATATTCACGTTATTCAGTCTTTTGACTGCAAGGTGTTTTAATAATAAACGGTCTATCTTATCTATCTTATCTATCTTATCTATCTTATCTATCTTATCTGTCTTATCTGTCTTATCTATCTTATCTGTCTAATCTGTC
>JAOTRI020142211.1:0-10681 GCA_028564885.2 Zoanthus sanctaehelenae
GTTGATGGGGAATTGAAATGAAAGATCAACCTTTGCCCTTGAATTCTGCGTTAAATTCGTGGCCGTGGGAACAGGTTCTCAGAAAATTTTTGACTTCGTTCGGCAAGCTGTCCTGTGTGAAGTGTGTGACCTTTACATTTATTTATAACAGAGAAAACCGCGATTCAAAAAAATCGCGTAAAACAAGTTTAACCAGAATAACAACCCCACCTGAAATAAACAACACACGTTTTGCATACAGTAAGTATTTTTTATTTATAATTCTTGCAATTTTAATTGCCTGTATGTATGTCTAAAAAGCTCCATACAAAAGCCTTTATGTTTTATTTGTAGTACATAGATAGAGCTTGGGCTGCCTGTGATCCAACTTCGTGAGGCAGCGACGACTTTTGAAGTACGACATTCTTTTGTTTTCGGTGCGGGTAATCTGTTGAAAACATTTTCCTTTTATTGCAAAAATTGACCGATGCGGGTAATGTGCCGCGCGGGTAAACGGCCGGAAATTACGGTAATATGACAAAGCATAAACAACACAATTGAAATGATATTATGTAGCTCTTAAAGGTTCAGTGAACCAGTAAAATGCAAACAGAGCTACAATCTATTTAAAATAGAATATTTACGTAAAGAATATCCATTTTAGATTATTGAGAACTTAAAAAGGTAAAAAGATAAAATCCGAAGGAAATCTGATTTGTGCTTATAATTTCCCTCTATAGTTTAAGCTCTTACTCTTAGCTTTGTATTCAATAGAATGCAAGTGCAATAATATATTTTTACTTTACCGTTATCTTATTTAATGTTAATAACTTAACAAATCAACACTAAAATCATAATTGGGATGTTTATTGTTATCATAGGAGTATTGGTCATTCAAATCTTAAGTAGTGGAGTTATTAGCTTCGTGATCGCACACCTTACTTCACATATATAGCTTAGAGTACCAAATAGCATTTCTTATATTAATTCTTCAATCAATACTGACTGAACTTAATCAAGACCTAGTTGATATTAAATCTAGTGATATATATGTAAATTATACACCGTATAAAAAGAAAGAAAACTTACTGACGTTTCGCACTTTAGTCCGTCGCAGTAAAAGACAGCAAGATATTCCTTAATCCTAAGTTTTGAACGTTAAGCTAATTTTACGGAGTGTTTTTTATTTCAGAAATAGTTTATGTGAAAAAGATATTACTTATTTATGACTAACTTTTAAGTTTAGATTACAGATAGGTTTAACTAACAAAAAATGCGTCATCCGAAGTTGTATACCGACGATATACCAGGAAACTGAACAAAAGATTTAAGGGGAAACTTTTGATATTCTTTATAAGTTCATAAAAAAAGATAAATATCTTTTCAAATAAAACAAATACAAATGTATGAAAACATATGCTTTACTTAAATTAGATAAAATAACACAAAATTTTCCTTTCTAGTTTTCTTGTTGAATACCGTAGTAAACTGTATTACCTTTAGCCGAGTTTAGGTGGCGGTGTAACCGAGGTTCCGTTGTGATTTGTTAGTGTTTCAATTTCACCAACTGAAAAGCATTTCCCTACTCAAGCTGTGGCTTCAACTAAAAACAGAAAAAAAAGGGTTTTTTTTTTAAAAGAAGCCTCTTTGGTCTTTTCTCTTTTTCTTTTTGGCTTTTTCCGGTGATCTTTTTTTGTGTCTGAGTTGCTCAGGTCAAGAAATGAACTGACAAATATACCTGTTAAGTACCGAGAACCGTATGCCAATCTCAGAAAGAAACCTGCTTTTAATACCGCTACGGGAAAATCCCATATCTCGGATTTATCCTTAAGAAGCGCCGGATGAAGCACGTAAATTAGTTACGACAGAACTCTTCCGGAGAATGTTCGCTTTTGTCAAGATGTAACGTTGATATGACTCTAAGCTTGCAAACAAGCTTTGTTGTCTAGTTGCGCTTCCTGTCAACAAGAAAAAATGATCAAAACTGGCAGCCAACTGGAAACACTCAAACAAACTTCCTCTTTTCAATTAAAAGATGATATAACAAGAACTAACTTTATTATATCATGTAATACAATAAATACCAACTCCATTATATCATCAGAACATGCCTTTGCCTTTGGTAATGAAAAATTCCTTTTTAAAGGAAAAACTCTGGCTCTCTGTTCAAATTTTAAGTCATTCCATTATCGTTTGACGATATATTTGGACAACTACAATCGTTTTTATCCAGAAAGTATGCTGACAAGGTTTATGCAGGAACTGTCTGCCGTTCCTTACCAGAATATCAGACATTCCTGCAGTACTTAAAATCATTATGAGAGAAAACAAACCAACCCATTAAAACTTCAGACGATATACAGCATATGAAAACTGATAACTTTTAGAGTTTCAAGAACTCAACTACAAGCGCGCATTCACTTCGACGAAGGACTCCAGTTCGCAACTGCAGTCATAAATTGTTTTTCTCACTACAGTGTAAAGTTTATTCTTTTTTAAAAAACTGTTTCTCTAGAAACACCCACGGAGCATTCGATTTACATTACTATAAGTCCGGTTAGTGTTCGAATTAAATTCCCGGACGTTTGTCGTGTACACAATTTATTAAATAACATATTAAAAAAGTTTACGGCAACATGCAATTTTCCACTTTTAAGCTATTCACAGTTTTGACTAAGAAGAATGACTATGGTATAAATCATGGTGAGAAAATTATTCAACCAATCGTAACCTTAAGGTCTTCGAGAGTCAAGAACACAGTAATGACTGCAAATCAAATATTTCAAGAGGGCTTAACAACTCAAATTATATATTATATATTATCATTTATAAAATAAAGCTGATATAACACGCTCTCTGATTGGCTGTGCAGAGTTGTTTTAATTCTCTCGCCAGCGGCTCGTTTTTTTCTCAGCACTTCTTTCGTGAACTAGAAACTCACGCGTGGTTCTATAACTGAACAGAGCAAGCAGGCCGAGTTTTCTATTACTATAATACTATCATAATATAATTTTGTTTGAGTTCATCTATTTTATTAAAACAATAATGATTTTAGATATATTTTAGAACTGAAAAGTTTTTAACTGCGTCAGTACCAGGGATTTCTTTGGGGCAATCAGAAGAAACCTGAAAAATTGCCTGAAATTTATGTAATAGCGAAAGAGGTGATCATTTTTCCGGTAGTTTTATTTGCTAATTATTATTACATTTTTTTTCCAGTTTTCCTTTTCTTTAAAAAGCATTTTACTAACACAAATTTTTAGTAAAGAGTTTTAAGCATAGTTTGATTGGGTACAAAATGCTTGTACATACACGTAAACCATTTTAATAGCCGTTATTTAAGATTTTGCCATGTGTTGTCATGCAGTGAGAGTGACAACACCTATTGAAAGAGGAATCGTTGAAATTCCAACCCACTTAAGATCAACTCTCCTTGAAGCTACATCACAAGGATTACCACTTGAAGTGAAAAGTCCTGTTAGATTTTCATTTAAATTTAAATCACCAGCCATATTTGCATGCATACAGTAAAAATCTGCAGCTATAAGAACCTAAAAATTAAGAACCTGCTGCCTAAATTTTGTCTTTTATACCCACTACATAAACAAAAACCTATTTAACCTAAGAAATTTAAGCCAGGTTCTTAAGTTTCTAAAATCATATTAATTAGTACATTACAGCTGTATTGCAAGATTCGTTTAAAGAAAAAAGAGCAGATTGTCATTGCCATTGCTGTAAAACTGATTTTTAGAGAGAAATGAGTGCAAGATATGTAGACTTACAAAGCATACTAAGCAATATGAAGACCAGCACACCAGTTAAAGACATTATGAAGATTCAAATATAAAGTGTAGGCCAATGACAAACTTTTTAAGAACCTAAATAGCCTAGAAATCTGTTAACTACCATTTATACAAGAACCTGTTTAGGCTAATTCCTGAAAATGTAGATTTCTTAGTTGCGGGTTTTACCTGTATTCGGCGTGAAAGCCATTCAAAACAAGGAGTTGTTTAAGAATGTAAATCAGTAAGCTGCATGTTGTCGTTGAAAACAAAAATAATTGCCTGGGGGACAGGAGGGGAGAAAAGCAGTAAATACTAAATCGTTTTATGAACTCACAAAGCTTAGATTTATAGCAAAGAAAGAATCCCTAATGAACACAAAAAATAAATAGTAAACCAGAAAGGTGATTTTTTGAAGCCGTCGCCGTTTACATCAGTCACGTTTCCGAGTCTTTGAACATGGTGCATAAATAAGGGAAGGTTTCTTCTAAAATATTAATTAAGATAAGATAAACAATTTTGCAACATTTTAAAACTGTTTAGTGCATTTTGCAACAATTCTTCCCGAATTTTTTGAGTATATTTTAATATACGTGGATTTTTTCCTCAATGAATAAAGAAAAAAGAATTAGAGCAGGGAGTTTAACTCCAGCTAGGCTGTGAGTGTGAAACCGGTAGAGCGGGTTGACGATAAAAAACCTTCTATGTTGCATAAAGCCAGGACAACTGATAATTTGAATTTGCAAAATTGCTTTTGTTGGTTAAACTGCTTAGACCTCAGCAACCGTTAAACCTCTAACTATATACAAACCGTGAGATTGAAAAGCAAAACGAATTAATTTAAATTCACTTTCCGCACGACTTTTCAACATTGCCTAAAGAAAAGATAAAATATAAGAATATATACTACTATGAAATTGGCCAAGTTTTAGTAATACTTTACGAATAAGTTAAGATTTTGTTAAGAATATAGTTTTGCATGTTTGAAAAAAAAAACAATAGTACTGATTAATTACATTATTACAATTACACTTTAAAATCCCAAATTGCAAAGCTATACACAATTCTTTTACCTTTGGAAGCTCTTCGATATCACAATCAATTTAAAATCAGAAATTCCACCAATAATTCTAAAACTAAGCAATAATATTCTTATGCTTAAAATCGATCAAAAAAATAAGAATATCCAGACTCGGCTGTCCGAAAACTAAGAATATTCAGTCTTGGTCCAAAAATAAGAATACCAGCCTTGGCGGTCTGAAATATAAGGAATATCCAGCCTTGGTCCGAAAAATAAGAATATCCAGCCTCGGCGGTACGAAAGTCGATATTCTTATAAAAAAAGTGCAAGGCTTATCGACAACTTTCTCGTTAAACAACACAAAAACAAAAATTAAAAAACCTGAAAAGTTTAGTGGTCTTTCTAATAAAAATCTTTCAAAATTTCTCAGCAATGCCTACGGTTAATCAATATAATAGAAATAAGAAGACAAATGTTCACCATTACTTAAAAATAAGAACTGATATAGTTGAGTAAAGTCTCAAAGATAAACTCTCGCGATAAACTGATACCAAGAGAAGGGGAATATATCACGAGAGCAACTCTTTCGTTCCGTGGGCGTAGTAATCTTCGTCTGTTTATTATCATTTCTCGGCAGTGTATTTAAGTCTAATTATGACCATTAATCGCATCCGAATATTAATTTCTCGATAAAAATAGTCACAATTTTTAACGTCTGCTGTCGCATCATCTTCGCGAATTATTCAGTCAACCATTTTGCACAAAAAAAGTCTGACTGAACTTAGCGATACTTTTCATGAGAAATCAAGAATCATTTTCGGAATAGCCTTTAGAAAAGTAATTTTCTAATAAAATAGCTTGCCAGATCAGATGATATTGCAAACTTTGAACTGTTTACGAAGTTAACACCTTCAGTGACGGCGTTTTCAGAGTTTTTAGCCATTGTAAGATGAAATTTAACCTTAAAATAATCCTTTTCTTTGCTATGGAATCTAATCTCATTTTGCTCAACTGTATCACGTAAGATGCAAAGAAAGCGGAGCAATTATAGTTTTATTTCAAGTTTTTCTTTTATTTTAAGAAAATAGTTAGTTGGAACTAAAATAATTAAATTCCACAACAATTGTAATAAAGACTGCTTGTATTTATCATAACGTGCTTTAGATTTCTCTGCGGAAAGTGATATGAACTAAGACAATAATATAGTACGGAAGAAAGTTTGATCAAGTAACTTTAAAAAGCTTTTAGTGTGAACAACAATTTATAACTTTGGGTTGTGACGTCATAGCGACGCCAATGGCGTAATGAACGATAGATTTTTTGTATGGAAGTTTTGACACATGTCGTAAGTTTGTTTCGTTTGAGGTCAGAGTTCGACTAATCAGCTCACGTTTTTCGCAAAACAAGACTTTGTCATAGAGTGAAAATAAATATAAATTCCATTTTGTAAAAAGGCAGGTAAAAAAAACTTAATTTTAATTTTTATGAGGTAATGACAATATGTTACTCAATGGTAGGAAACGGAGAAGAATTTTAAATACATACACTCATCATAAAATTAGAATTTTCAACACAGAGCTAAAACCTCCGCAAGTTAAATTAGTGGTTTATATCAACTAAAAGCTAAATTTTTCAAGAAAATATTTGGTAGCAACTAGATGGTATATCTTTGGTTGGTGAGGGAAGTTGAAAGAGCTTTATTTTTTTATTAATTTCTAAAATATCTTGGAAAAACAATTATAATGGCCGAATAGCATTTCAGCCAGTTTAAGAAGAAAATGAAAACTTTTACTCTATTATCATGAGGAAAAAGAAATCTCGCAGAAAACCTTAATATAGACTCAAATCTGTATGTTTAGTGAATTTTAACTAGATTTTTATTTATAAAAGATAAACGACCTTTCTAAACAATAATTGATTTAATTATTAGTAATAACAGCAAAGAAAAGAATTAAAGTTTTCACACGGCACATATGGTTAAAATATATATGCCTGAACATATGCGCTGAACGTACGAAAAATACATTAGACCAAGAAAATAAACTTTCATTGGCTTTTAATAACTATTCTATTTTTCCCAGCAGGAAGGAACTTGTACAAGCTATTGTCAATGCAACACTGATTGCTTGTAGTTAATGCAATTAAGATGCAAATGATAGTTTTATATAAAGTGTAAGAACATGAAACTTTATAAGAACAACGAGACTTCTTAGATTCACCGAAAGAACAATTTAAGAACGAGCTCAGACTGAAACGGAAAAAAAGTGAAATTGTTTCTTGTTGAAACTTTCCTGAATCTTGTAATTTACGTTCGCAATGTGCAAAGTAAAAGTACAAAACCACCGTTTCACATTTAGTAATGATATCTACTATTGTCCCAAATGATACAAGTATTCATATAATACTAAAAGGACCTCATAGTAAAAACACAGAAGCACCGTTTCACATTTAGTATATCTACTGTTGCTCCAAATGATACACGCCTTAGTATTCGTGTAATACTAAAAGGTCCTCAAACTACAAACATTCTTTTTCAAAGCCATATATTTTTGTGTCGATATTGTTTTATATGCTAAATCGCTCAGAGAAAAAAGAGTCTTGGCAAAATTCACTGGCTTTTATAAAAAAAAAGTGCATAAATTCAATTTGGTGAGGTTTATCTATCATTAGGCAGAAATAGTGTAGGTTCGGCGCGAGAATCGCAGTCTGCGTAGATATAAAATGAAAAACTTCCTGATGAATAATCAGCGCGTACTTAAAACATGTAGCTTCTAATTATGTTTCAAAGTTGACAAAAAGTTAGTTGAAGGCTGCATAGTCAGTCAAAATATCTCCGCGGCTTAAAGCGCCATATACTCCGTTCGCCTTCAGTATGTATATAGCCATTCCGCAAGCAGTCTTTCTTTTACTTGTCATTTTTGATGATGTTGTTAAACATTTAGCGTTTTTTCAAGTTTCTTAGTCATAAAAATTTAATTTACACTTCATGGATGAGCAATTGAGGTCGCAGATGTTCAAACCACACTTTAGTCTTTAATCTATTATTTTTAAGATAAGAATATTGGTGTCGCTAGCTATCGCTCAAGATAGTTCTTCTTCTATTCTTTTATTTAAAAAAAATTAGAATATTCAATGGTAAATTTTAGTTCTATTACTTATCGGAATTGAAACAAAATCTGCAACAATGTTTGTTGCTAACGATCTGAAGATACCTTCTGGAACAATCGTTTCTTTACATTTAGCTATTAAAATGTCCCGCCTCAACTATTTGACGTCAAGCTACAACATGCTCCAACCCAACCCTGAGGCGGTAAAATAATTTCACTAACAATATTATATTCCACCGTTATTGTCACCACAAATGTCTAGAGAGGGATAGTGTTAAATAGTTATGATTCGAGTACTAAACATTCCACCTTCATTAATACTGTCGCGACTGAACGTTGTTTGTGTTTCTTCTTTGCAACGAGTGAGGAAGTTTTAACTGAGAAATTTTGGAGCCGTCTTGACTGTAGCGGCAACGGTTGTATTTGGAAAATTTGCAAGCCGGTGTTTTTCACAGCAGACGAATTGAAGAGCAGTTTTAGATTGTTGTTTGGCCGACAGTTGTCTATTAAAGTTTATCTTGACACTTATATATAGATATACAGTCATAGGCAAAGCGTATAGTTTAGACAACTCGAGCTTCAAGTTTTTATGATTATATACACTCATTTTTTTTATAAGAACGTCGAATTTTTCGACTTAGGTTGAACGTTCTTAAATATTTTCGGTATATCAACCTCAAATGTTCTTAAACATGTTCTTAAAATATCCTTACTGATTTTAGACAATATGAATTATACATGTACCGTATGTGGTATATTTCTCTAGACATTGATTTGTATATGTACTTTGTACTGACGTTCTTGCCAGTTTGTCTGAAGAACTATACCTGAGAACTGCAGTTTGGTAAATGAAAAACCTGTGATCTAAAATTGTTATCTGTAAACTTTAATCAAAAAGCCCAAGCAAATTTTTTAATAACACTGTATGAATTATTTCATCATAAGTAAATGTTTTTCACCTTTTCTCAGCCTCAGTATGCTCTTAACATATTCTTAAATTTTTGGCGATTTTCAACCTCGTGTTCTTATAAAAAAGGGTTAATTTACATAAAAAAAGTTTATCGCCGTAAACAGAGGCAAGAACAAACGTAGCCGTTTATTGGAGCAGCTAAAAGATTTTTATATACAACAAATAGAGCTAAGATTTGATTGGCCTAATCATCTTGCAATTAGTTGAATAAAAGTTGCAAGGTTAAAAGTTGAAGAGTTATGTAAATTATTTGAAGACCTTAATTGAACATTAATTTGAGCTATTTCCATTTTTACTGTAAATATGTTTACAAAATCTTTATTGATAAGACTTTATGTTACAAACAAAATATAAAAAGACAACAAGTTATTAATTCATTTGTAAACATGCTTTAAAACTAGTTTGCATGTGTGATCTTTTTAATTTTCAAGCTGAAATTGGTCAAACTGTAACTGTATCATATTTTATGGATAATACTGAGGCTATGATTTGTTAAGAATACAATTTTTTCATGTCTGAAAAAAAACGTATATTAAGATAACCGACTGGAATTTCTCTCTAATCCCAAGGCAAAGGGCAAAGCCATTTACAGATCTAATGCTTTTGAGGCACTTCCATATACCACAGTAATTTTGAAAACGGAAATTCCATTTCACCGATATTCTTGAAACTATGAATACTCGTATAAATATTTTCAACTAAGAATCGACCAACTCGGCCGGAGAAGCAATATTCTTATAAAAAAAGAGTGTAATTGATCAAGACTATTTGAACTATCTACTTATAGTTATAGCAAATTTTGAAAAATAATTTTAAAATTAAGATCTCCTAAATTTATGGACTGAAATCTCAGTCCGGACTGAATGAAACACTCCATTAATCGGGCCCTAAAGAGATATATTAATGTCAGTGCATGGCCTTCAATCGTGTAACAAATATCAACCTTTCAGTACCAAGTTAAACTGCTAAATTTTCCCAAGCTGGGCCCATACTTCTCATTGAGAGTAAGTTTGAGAGAATGGTACTATTTATCTTCAGTAGTTTGCTTAGTTTGATCAGTTCTCATTTTCTCATTACCATTTGTTGTATTTTGTATGTGATTAGTATGGAGAGCTTGGATATTGATAACTGACTGGGAATGAAAGGATTCAACATTACCGTAGAAAAATTGAATTCAGCTCAAAAGTCTCGAAACTCAATAAATAAATCCTTTATTTAACGTCAACTACGAAGAAAGTGGCTGCCCATTCTTCCTAGCCAGAGGCTAATGTTTAATCGCTCGACGGCTCAGATCTTGCGTGAAAGTCGACTTTGTAGAGGGAGGAAAACCGGAGTACCCGGGGAAAAACCCTCGGAGTCAGATCGAGATCGACAATCTCAGCCCACATGCGAAGCCCAGGAATCGATCCCGGGTCATAGAGGTGGGAGGCACGACTGATGACCACTATGCCAACATGACTCCCTCAACTCAACTGACTGATTATAACAGGTATATACAGTCGGTTTTGATAAAAATTTGACCAATGTTCGCAGTTATAAGCTGAGGCTCGATATTCTTAATTCTTTGGCTGTTTCAGCCTCATTTTGTTCTTAATTTGTTCTTATTGAACAGTGAGTTATTTGAAATAATGAAAAATATTGAAACAAAAAGACAAAGCACTGAACGGACAGTGATGATCGTCTGAGGAACTCTTCTAGACGAATCTCTCCTGACGTCATTGTTTGCATTCTGCTTCATTAGCATGCAACTCTACAAACCTAATGAACAAAGATAACCAGGATTTGAGTCTAACACTTGAGATATACTATATACGAATGTATA
>JAOTRI020142220.1:0-10681 GCA_028564885.2 Zoanthus sanctaehelenae
ATTATCAGAATTTTGACAACACGCGCGTGAAATTATTTCCTAATTTCACTCGTCACCATTCGATTACACATACTAATTTATATTTTTAAATGTGAAATTACAAAACTGCCATGGCAACCGTTTCCGCGCAGCCAAAATGGCGTTCAGGTTTGAAGATGTTACAGATTCTTCATTGTTTTCCAGCTATATTCGAGTAACTTAACGCTCTTTTGCGTATATGATATCTTAGCCATTTTGCTGTTTGTTATCTACAGGCTCAAAACATTTTCAAACACTGACATTTTGTAGAGCAGATCATAGATAGAATTTGACCCGGGCGGCGTTTTCAAGTTCATTCATGAATCAGTTTTGGCCAATCATGAACAAAGAAGGCAGACAATTGATTTAACTTTGAAACATTTTGTGAAAAACAAAAACGAAAAACAAAAACAGTTCAAGTTGTATACATGTACATTCAGAAAATTAAAACTTTCCGTACGGTGCGCTGAGTTAACCGTTTTTAAAGCTTGGAATACTTGGACTTTTTCAATAAAATAAACAATTTAAAGTAAACCGCGTCTTGTGCACGTAATTTGTCACCCACAATATTAATAGGTAATCATATGGTATACCCGTGAAATTATTGAATAATTTCACTTGCGTTTTGTCAAAGCGCGCGTGAAATTACTTCCTAATTTCACTCGTCACAATTTGATTACACATACAAATTAACTTAGGATGCATTAGACAATTTGTTTATCTTGTATTCTGTGACAATTACAAAAGTGACAAAATTGACTGTACCATACCACTTTAAAAATCAACATGTCAAAAACTAAAATTCCCAGTTTTTGCAAACAAAGTAAAAAGTTCTAAAATAACTAGTTTTGAAATAAAAAGTTATTAATCCAAACCATAGAGACATGAAAGACGCCAAAATATTCTAGTGTCTATCTTTGCTCATGAAAACGCTCACTCGCAGCAACACTGATCGTAACGGGCTGCCTGTGGTCACAAGTTTAATGCCAGTTCCAAACTCGATTTCTGGACGGGCTGGCAGGCTGGCCGGCGAGGTATGGCTGATTTTGTGAACAGTTAATACATCGGTCAGCGGTAGCGAATTTATAAGCACATGAGTAGGACAAGCTTTGACAGAACGAGTGATTGACCACATGCTGTTGTGCAAACTCCGGTGGAGTGGTTTTATAGTTGCTGGGTTGGTCTGTCAGTTTTTGCGACAAAAACAAGGTAACTGGAAAATTTTAGGATGTCAAATGCTAATTTAATTTTTGATGCAAGTATTTATCAAGGCTATGTCATCGTCTTAGCAACGTATCCGAAGGAAGACAATATTTTTAATAAACTTTTAGCTCTGTTACGTGATAACTGAAAGACTTAACTAAAATAGAATAATTTATCTAAAATAGAATAATTTATAACCTTCCACAGTGAATTACGACAGCCACCAGGTCATAGAGCTTGTCACAGTTGATGGCATCATCTGACTGTAAAAACAACAAACACAACAGCTTAAAATGACATACATTAATTAAAAAACGTTCTGAAGGCCCACGTAAATATTGTTGGGCCCAACATGTTGCGAGCGTTCGCACACCGTGTTGTGTGTTGTTGTGACTTGTTGAAAGTTGTTGGATGAAGTTTGAAACTGGTCAAACTTCAGTGCCAACAAGTGCCAACATTTCTATTGTTTCGCGGTCATTGAAGCGTGGTTTAATAATGTTGCGTTCGTTTACACAGCACATCCAGCAACGTTACGCCGGCGTTATGCAAGGCTCGATAATGCTCAGAATGGTGATGAAATCGTCGTAGTTCATTCTCATCATCTCTTTGTAGCCTGCTGTATTTTCGATCATGAGCTCATTCACGGTGTTTTCGAAGTGTCTCTTTTCGTTGCGTCGTCCAATCTACTGTCTGGTTTTGCCACGATGCGCTTTTCGATCCTCACTATTATCAAGTATTTCACTTACAATTAAGGAGTTGTTTTAAGAACACAAGATAATCAGCCATGATTCAAAATGGCTGACTTGGCGGGAATAAACCAATGAGTTGTATGCATGGAATTGTGGGTATTAATGTCCCAGACTCCTTTGTATTCTCATTTAAAGACCCAACATGTTGTGACCTGTTGCGAGCGTTTGCAAACATCGGCTAACATCGCGCAGCAAGAGACAACAATGTTGGCCCAATAATGTTGCGTGTTGTTGCCGGAGTTTGCACGGTCCTTAAAAGAGAACCGAAGTGATGACGTCACAAAAATTGTTCATAATGTTATGAACCCTTATCTTTTTAGAAGGATTTGCATGGAGCCATTAGAGAAAATCTGTAGTAATATTTCACCGACAATTTGCACCAACATTCTGATTTTTTGCAAGGATACACTTTCATTCTTGATTTCTCATATGATTTTGACAAATCCCACAACTTCGCAAATATTAATTTTTGTGACGTCACACTTCGCCATTCTATAAGGACAATCCCTCTTTATAAAGTTCGCTTTTTGATACGTCCCCTCAATAAACCCTAGTAAGCCTTGCTTCCTTTTATTGTTCTCTCTAAAGAGTCAACCCTTAATGGCACCCCTTTCTCAGTCCACCTGTAAATTAGTTCCCTATCAAATAAATCCCTTATCTGATTAGCTTACCCTCTAATAATCACTATCCTTCCAACTGTTAAATACGCTCCCTACCAAATAAGTCCCTTATCTGACTATATTAGTTGACCATCTAATAATCCCTTTCCCCTCCAATTGTTAAATGCGTTCTTGATAAACTAAGTCCCTTATCTGATTAGAATACTCTCTAATTAACACTTCTCTCTCCAAGGTGATGGTAGGTCCTGGGTCAAAAGAGTTATGGGTGAAAGAGCCATGGTAAGAGTTAAGGAATGAGGAGAGTTATGAAGGAGGATAGTAATGGATAAGGCGTGCAATAGGTTAGGAGAGCCATGGATGAGGGGAGCAACGGCTGGGGAGAGTCATGAATGAGGGGATTGCCATGGATCAGGAGAACCGCAATGGAGTGCGCTACGGTAAGAAGATTTATGGGTGAAGAGACCAATGGATCAGGACGGCCACGATGCCATGTGTCACCGTGAGGAGAGTTATGAGTAAGGAGACCTTAAATGGTGTGTGCCACGGGTGGAGACAGCCATGGGTTTTAAGAGTCATGCATGAAAAAAGCAATGAATGGAGAGAATCATGCCTGGGATAAGCCATGAACGCTATAGAGGAACAGGAATAGAGGATCACTGTTGAGAATAGTCATTGGTGGGGCCATTCTTGGCAAGGAGAAGAAATAAGCAATGAAGTAGAAGAACTTACAGTATTAAATAGCCTCAGCTCAAAGGGAAACACGACTCTGTATGACAGCTTGGTATATCTTTGTAGCTGGTCCATATATTTAAATCTTTTAAGATGCAATGCTAAAATCTGTGGTAGCTTCTTTACTCTCATTCTAAATAAAGAAGATTATTAAATGTATTACAATCAACAAATGCGAATACTTATACGTTTTTAAAGCTGTAAACTTGAAGATGTAAGCATATACTTATTAAGTATATTTATATTTTATTAATAAATATAAATAATGTTTTAGTTCTAGCATAAAACTAAAATTCTAGAAAGCAACAAAATATTGTTTTGAAAACCATAAACCTACGTAATAAGATTTTTTCATGTAGAAAATCCTTTGCAAACTTTAAAGAAAAACTAGTCTTTCGACATACAACGAAGGAACAATATTAATGAGGGGATGCCCAAGTGAGCAGCGAGTGGTCATCAGAAAAACAAAAATTTTAACTTGATTTGCATAATGTAAATTGGACCCTATTTAAACTCTAATTAGTCAAATAATTACTGTACGTCACAAATGGAAAGCTGTCTCGGTTTTTATTCGTTGGAGGACACAAATCTGAAACGTCAGAAAACGTATTTCCACTACAGTGGGTAATTTATCTATTTTTAAAAGAACTAATTACTGTATAGTTTATCAGCATATGGTACAGATCATAATAAACAGGTTTTACTGTATTATTTTATGACATATAAATTCAGTATACAATTGAAACGTTTAAAGTCACATAATATAATAACCTATATAAGAGTTGTGATCAAATCATCTCCAGGCATCTGTGATTACTTGAGAAAAGTAGAAAACACACATCTGCTGCTCGCATTTTATTTACATTTCCTTCATGTTTTGAAATGCCCACTGCATTTTATCATACTCTGATACATAGCTTAGGTTCATTTCTTTATTTCTTAAATAGACTATATTTGTATACGAAAGAAATAATTGCTCTATACAGGTCACCTTTTCTGCGCTTCTTGTTTACTGCAACAGCATTCACAAAAGTACTTATGTTCGCTACATAATGTTTCAGTTGAGGAAAACCCTCTATAACAGAAAAAAGAATTCAAATGTTAAACAAAAGCAACAGACAACAAACTGCTATTTTTTGACCCTCAAAGACTGCAAAGGAACTCATTAGAAGTTCTTTATTTAAGCAATAAGCGGTTTCCTCTAATACCCTTTGTATTTCGACAACTATATCTGGCTCTTCCCCTTTACTCCGACGAAGGACTAACGTCCGAAACGTCAGTAAGTATTTCTCTTTTCGGTGTAGAATTTAGATTTTTATTACCAAATTGTTTCTTTAGAAACACCGACGCAGCATTAACTAGCTCACCGCTAGTTATTTTTCTATTTATATCTGGCTTAGTAATGTCAAGAATTACAGTAATACTGTATACACTAAACTGATTTGTGACAGCATTTTCTTGGTGCTCAGTTAAATAAATAATTTATTCGTAAACCATAAAGCATAGTTTAAAAAAATAAATTTTACATGGTTTTTCATGACCTTGGCTATTTCCCAAAATTCCATGACTTTTTCAGGCCTGGACTTTTAATTACCATGTGAACCATGTCTTAACGAAAGCTCATTGACATTCTATTTTAATGACCTCTTAAGAATGGAACTTTGACAGCCACACAAAAATTAAATCTCGGCAGTGTGGAAGCTTAAACCTGGGAACTTGCTATCAGAAGAAAGTGAACTTACATCAAGTGCAACCATCATAACAGTTAACTACATGAATTATATTATAAAACCTTTACAAGAAATATGTTTTTATCTTATCTTCAGTTCTCATACTGTTAAACACATGGAACGTTCGCCCTGGACGAGACACAAGCCAATTTCAGGTTAACTCCCAGCAGATGTTGATACTCATCTGTATCAACCCCAGAAGCATGGGAAGCTAATCTAGCTTTGTAGGTGTGAAAGTGATTGCACACGTATCAGGGTAGAACAAAGATTAAACTAATGACCTTGCTATCAGACGCCAGAGACCTTGCCAACTAAAGCAACAATGCTCATCCTTTGATTGATGGTTGTAACTTGCATGTTTTATTTATGGTTAACTTTTTAATATGGTAATATAATTACGTAAAATTGAGTTAGTATTACATTCATGAGTATAATACTAAAGAAAACTTTCATCATCATAAACTATTATTATTCTCTGCTACAAATAGTATCATACCTTAGACAGTGCGTTATTGAAGTGTTTTGTTCAACATCCACAGAGAGATCAAGAAATGATTCATCTTTACTACTTACCTACAGGAGATGAGATGCACAACAAAACAATTATTATTAACTCTGTTAATAGTACAATAATTATTATCAAGATAAAGTGTCAACATTTAAAGAGCAAATTACCGTATGTGATCTATTGAACACCGACTCTCCATTAAACACCTCGTATTCAATAGATGCACAGGCCAAGTAGGGTTTTCAGTTAGATACCCGTCTCCATTAAAGACTCCGTATTGGAGGAGCCAAATCGTCCAAACACATTTTTGGACATTACAGATCCAGACATTGACAAAGCGAATTACTGTAGATGAACATGCCACTCGATCCTTGACAATGAGCTAGTTATCGAGGCTTAAATGTCTGTCACTAAATTTCTGTTGTTCACTGGTTTGCAGAACATTGTGTAAACAGTAATTACTATGCTCATCAGTTGAGGTATATATAATTATTACACAAGGATTGCTATGAAAGTGAAGAACTTTTGACTTGTCATCAAGATTACACATTGTAACATCAGTTACTTGAAATTGTTTTGTTATACAGTATACACTGTACTAAATGGTTTTGTTGGTCAATTTAAAAATTAGATTCCTCTCTCCAATAGATGCCTCTTGTCTATTAAGCGCCCCCTCTAAAACATCTAAAATTAAAAAAACAACCTGGGCCCAGTTGTTCAAAGACTTATTTGTTAAGTTTAACCATGGCTTAAGCAAAAATTCAAACAAAAATTTCTTCTTAAAGAAAAGGTAAATAGTTATTTATCAGTATTGTTTGGATTTTTTACAGAAAAGTCTTCCCAAATTACAACTAAAATTTATCCTCGTAAGATTGGAAGCAAAATTGTGCATTAAACATTTAACCCTGGGTTAGAGCTATAATCAGCTTTTAAACAACTGAGCCCAAACTATATTACATATCACTGATGCTACCCATTTTCAAAGTGTACGGTTTGAAGAAAATCAAAAATGTTTTTCGCTCTTGAAAGTAATTAACACTGAATGACAAATAGTTTAAACCAAAAAAAAATTAAAATAGTTACAACATCTAAAAGATATGGCAGAAGAAAAAAAAACAGTCCATCCACAGAAGTGAAAAACTATAGGGGCATTAAACAAAGAGGACACTGATAATGAACAACATTTCTAAGGAAAAGATTATAGTTCTTATGAAATACTATAAAACTCTGCAATTCAGATTTTTCTAGGGAAAACATTATTAATCCTAAATTTATAGGGTACAAACTTGTCTTTGTATTAGAGCAAAAACCATGGTATAGAAATTTAACCCTGGGTTAATGTTAATTGGATTTCTCAACAACTGCAACCTGAATGGCTATTCCGTGGTTGTAGTTAAAATTGCACCTGCCACAAGTTTAGAAATTCCAAAACAACCATGAACTCCATTGGCATAGCTAAAAATAAATGTGACTCCACTCAAGTTTGAAAATGTATGTACTCCAAATAAAGTTGTCATTTTGAAGATGACTACGAACTTGGAATTGAAGAAAAGAAACATGGTTCTGAGAATAAAGCCTCTCCCACGATTTTGAAAAATGTAAAGGAAAAGGAGAACAGAAATGCAGAGACACTACTCCCTCTGAACAGATAAGGAGTTCCCTTACTATAGTTATTCAGTTTTTCTTATCTAAAAAAACCAGTTTGGAAGAAAAAATCTCAAGATTAAAGTTTGAGATCTAAAAAGTTGCTTTAGATGCTGAAGTCTGAGCCAACTTAACTAAAATATTTAAGTACAGAAAGTGTACTTTGTACGTTATCATAAAAAATAACGCAAATTCTTCACTTACAGATTCACAACACAAACATCTAGTTTCGTTAGTTAATGTTCCTTCAAATATGTCATGCACCCATGTTGGCTCAGATTTTGAGTGGGTAGACAAAGTGCTGCAACCATTGGAACCCACTGTGCTACATGATGAAAGGCTGCTCTTGCTGTTCACACTGCCAGTGCTGCTGTGTTTGCCCTCCTGTCTCTCTTTCTCTTTAGCTTTTTCACCTGTTTTAAAATGAAAATAATGCTGAGATAGGTAATGTATGCTCTTTTTGGCTTCGAATGTCTATTTTTTTATAATTTGAACATTAATCAAAGAATGATATCACAATTGTAATACGAGAAAATATTTTCAGAGGGATAGAAATGAAGATATCTTGTACAGTAAGTACTTATCACTTGTGTTTTTAGACAGTAAATAGAAGAATCCAAGAACAGAGAAAACTCATCTACTGTACGCTTCGTTTTCCCTCAAAACTTTTTTCATGTTTTCCTGCTCCAGAGAGTTTTACTGTATATTAAAATATTGTCAAGAAACACATACACAATGCATACCTATCAACCCCAGTTATCAAGAAAACTGGAGATAAAAAAAAGAAAAAGCAGGCTTCTTGTCACAAGAGAAATTCATTCCACTGCACAAAGCGAGTCGACAGAAAAGGGGTTGTCATTATCACCTCCATTTGGTTTTTCCTAGCATTTTTTAGGGTCTTGTCTCTTAAGAATACAATTGAACATGCACAGCAAATTTTTTAAAGCATTTATTAATGAATCTATTGGGCAATAATACAATATTTCAAAACTTTTAATTTATAAACAGTGATTATCCAGGAAATTTCAGCACTTAGCCGAGAGACTAGGAGCTTTGCTGCAAAACCTGGAGACTCCTGGTTTATCTGGGAAAGTTGACAGGTATGACAATGGTGTTTTTATTGTAATTCACCTTTATTTATTTATTTATTTATTTATTTATTTATCTTTTTACAATGTTCCCCTTCTTTGTCTTTGAAGGGGTGGCTTGCCCTGCCCCTTTTCACAGCCCTTCCTTCAAAAATAAATGCTAAAACTACCGCCCTGAGGCCTTGAAAGCAGTCTCCCGCGGCACAGTCTTTGCCTTGGATCTTGAAGCTGGGTAATTTAGACTGCATATTTGAGACAAGCTAAACTTAGTGTATAATGCTCAGAAAACACTCTAGAATGCATTAAAATAGAGGAGAAATTTTTTAAATTTTCTTGGGGGAGGATCCTCGAGCTTTCCCTGCTTGGCACACTGCACCTTGGATACTCCGCGACTAGATTTGCCCTATTTTGTTATTTTAATCCTGCGCTATCTTATAAGGATGGAGAACCCTGATTTATCAAGTATTTATCTATCTATTTATTTATTCATTGTAACATATTAAATGATTTTATATAATTATATCAAATAGATTTCAAGTTGGAGTTGTAAAATTGAAAGAAGTAATACTGATACTTTGTTTTAATACCCAAGCATGCCTGCAGGAACTGATAGTCTGTAAAAATCAATATTAGAAATAAAAAGTTGTTACACCTTGAGGTTCAGTCTTTTTCATACTTATTTAATGCACCTTTGTCAATGAATAAATCAAATCATTAATATTAAAGGGCTACAAATGCGAGATTGAATAAATTATGCTCACTTGACAATTAAAGACACTGAGTTATAACAATTATATATCTTTCTAATGAAGTAAACTACATGATGTATAACTTTTTTAACAACATACTAGTTAAAAGATTTGATTCATACAGTACTTGTACAGAGAGTACATTAAAGGAAATGTAAAACTCTGCCACTATAATCATAATTACTTGAATGGTATAGTGCAAAAAAGGTGTGACTTTTGATCAAGTTATAATCTCTCCTTACACAGGGTTTGTCTGCTGTTCTCAAAGCAAAATTTAATTACTTTTTCAGGTAAGATTGTTGGTTTCTGAGGACCTAAGCCATGGGACATCAAGCACCATAACCGACCTAAAAAAGTCTTTTTATGATATTGATTTTCCTTGACACAGTTAAATACTTTTTAGTTAGTTATAGGCACATTTTAGTTGCTGTTATTCACAGACATGACACTAAAGTCTATAGAACAACAAAGGTTTGATTGGCATTAAATAAGCTGACTGAAATATTAACTATGCACTTTTTACAGTTTATAATAATAATAATAATCGTAATAATGATGATGGCATAAGCATGCCGAAACATGCCTTTAAAAACAGTTATCTGTTTTTTTAATATTAATAAAAATTTAATTAATAAAAATAATTTTTAGAGCGCTATTTCTTATGTTCATAGCGCTTTACAATTGAACCTATAGTTAAAAATTATAATTTACTGTAAATTGAAATAATTTAAAAATTGTTATGAAAAAAATTCTTCACCCTTTCACTCCCAAACCGGCCTAAACCGGCCGTACAATATGGTACTGAGTTAAAGAATTCAATCTTTCTCAAGCAAACTCTAGTACAGTTGCTTTAAGTTTTGAAAGTCAGTGATGTAAGAATAAACTGTCATTTCTGTACAAAGTCATTAGTTGAAGTGCAAAAATTGAAAAAAAAAATACTGTTTTGCGTTGTTTATGGAACGCGAAATTTGGCCTTAGATTTTTTGATGAAATCTTCATCCCCAGCAAACAAAACAGCTTTCACAACAAAATTCAGACCTAGAACTGAGATATAGTGCAATTTTTTAGCATTTTTTGCTGTTTAAAGATCAAGCTACAGCCGTCTCTTTGTGCCAATCTTGCCCCAGCATGTTTCCCGCTTTTTGCACGACCAAAATGCATTCTTGGATACCACGAAAATTTTGACAAGGACAGACAGCATTTCCTGCAGTATCATTTTTTAGGGTAAAGTGTAGAGCCTCCATGGAGTTCTGCCAAAATTTTATGCTTGTAGTGTTCTCCAGTCATCAACAATTCCAAATAATGCATTGGCAGCTCAGTGAAATTGCTTCTCTTCGAGCTTTAAAGCCAACTTCTTTTGGCACTTGTGGAAATACGCCGTAAAAATCGCTAAAAAGTGTGACACCTCACTGGTTTCTTTCAGCAAGTAAGCTCAAATGCTACTTTCAAGCTTCATGATACTATCCAATAGTGAAAAGAGGCAAAAACGGCTCGAAAATTAGCAAAAATCCACTTTTAATGGCAGCTACAGCAACGACAAGACACTTGGGAAAAGATTTTGTGTGAGGAAGATGCAACAAACAGGTTAATGGATTTGTGGGACCTGAGGAGGAGTTGTGTGAAGAGGTGGAATCGGTGAGAGG
>JAOTRI020142231.1:0-10681 GCA_028564885.2 Zoanthus sanctaehelenae
ACATGCCCATCATCCCTCCTTAACACATGCCCATACCATCTCACTCCATTCGCCTTTGCCATCTGAACCACTGTTTCATTTCAGTTAAACTGTGAAACAAAAAAATGTATTATTATAGGTGTTCTTTTAGCTTGCAGCATTTATTCTGGATAGTGAGGGTCACGAGGTCTTCTCTGGTCATGTGATGAAAGTCAGATACGGTCCCTTAGAAACCGTCGATGCGTTACCTGGTGTAGTTAACTTGGGTAAGCATGCTTACAGTTAAAATTGTTTCGCTTTTTACGTCTATGATAGTTCCTCTTAAGAAAATATACAGATAGTTTTGTTTATTAGCCACGCTAAATGCTTTCGTTAGCTAATAACTGTGATCGGCTGGGAACTCACTTTGGATATCACTAGCAACGAACATGCTGTACAAACGAACATCGGTTCAATTTTAGATACAGTACGTTAAATGCCGAAAATAGAACACTATTGTTATTATAACAAAATATTGCACTCACAACACTCATTTTCTATAAGAAATAACTAGAAGTATATGTAATAAATTTATACAGGTCAAAGTGCCTAGATAGCCTCTGTGTTCCAGGCCATTGCCACAGAATCCATGTCAATTTCCGTCACAACTTTTTGCAATGGTAGATCATGCTTTTTATTTGTTTGAATGTAATATACACGGCTCGTAAACTGTTGCTAGTGTGTGTTGCACTTCTTTGTTCCAGAGCTCAGTAACCAAATAAGTAGAGCTTGTTTTAAGGTGTAGCATCATCCGCTTTCAAATATTTTTGTCAGTCACTTGACTAACACAACACTAGCACAATCTACATAGACACAGTTGATTTCCACTCGTTTTATTTCTTAAGCAACATTGTAATGCTAGAAATACAAAGCAATGGAAGCGTAATTATTGGTGGTAACTAAAACATGCAGATCTATATTACATGCATTTTAAGTATAAACAGTTCATGCATTTAGTTTTAAATGTCTTTCATCAATGTAATTAAACATTTTAGGCACATTTAATATTTAATTGATAACAACGATAATATTTTGAGAACCTTCAAGCTCTAGAACAAATAATCTGTGATATGTCAAAAGCGAAACCCAGTTAATAGCTGCCTGTATTTATACATAACGTATGAACTTTTCTCTCTGTATCTGAATTTATATCTTATACTGATACTTAATTTATTATATATTTTCTGATTTATTGTATTTCTATAACTTTTATTTTTGTTAAGCATAATATTAATGTTTATTTTTAAGCGTCCTCACACTACCCGCCGAGACAAGCTCAGCTATTTGTGGTTAGTGTGTCATTATGTTAAATGTAATGGTTTGATGAAATCAATAAACTGAACTGAACTTAAATTGATAAATTTCAAAACTGGTCTATTTATTTTAAGGAAGCTTTAAGGAAAGGGGTTGTTGGCCTTTCAATCCTTCCCAAATCCTAATATGATTTTTTTGAAAAAAATTTCCTCGTTAATAAAGCACACTCTGTACACAATACTATAATTACCATCCTAAACTTTATATTAAGTGTACTATATAGGAATCACGGCTCGATTTTAGAAAAAACCTTGTGGCCAGCTGGTCCCTGGTCCCTAAGTTTTAAGATTTCGCCAGCGCACAATAATGCCAGACTGACGACCACGAGTGAAAAATTAGTTGCCAGCGTGCCAAACCAAGTCATATTGGCGATCCAACAGGTTGCAACGTTGAGTACTGTGAATGGTATCTTTAGTTCTGAGGTAGAGAGCAGATTAAAGCCCTGTTTCGAAAACTGTTTGTGCATTGTGCTTGGAAACATGGCTTTATTTTGATTTCAATCTATGTGGTACTCTTCTTTTCAGAATGGGGCCACGATGATCACACAATATATTATACAACAGCGGATGACAGGCGAAGGCCAAATAGAGTTTGGAAGCATATTATTGGTGATGATCCAGCTAAAGACCTTTTGGTATTTGAGGAGAATGATGATAGGTAACAGTACTCGAGAAAGTTCTAAGTTTTTACAATCATGGTTAAAGTAATGATAAGACTTCAGGTACACGTGATGGAGCTCAGGGACAAGTAAATGACTGGTTGTTCAACAGGGCCTGGTTCCTCAAAACTTGATTAGTGTTAACCCAGGATCAATTTTTTACTCCATGTATCTGTTTCCTACCTTATAAAGCTTGCCGTGGCCTTGAATTTTGGATTTAACAAGTTTCTTTATTAGTAAAAGCACGAGCAGATTTTTGTAAGCATCACAAAGTTTACAGATCAAAAAATGATTTTCTTAATTTTACCATAATTCAGGATTAAGTTAATCTACATGTTTTGTGGAACTGGACCCAGTTGGTTAACTGTAACCGTGGCTAGACAAAATTTAATCCAGAACTGTTTTCTTTGAGAAAAGGTAAACGGTGCTGGCAAGTACACATGAGTGAGGATGCTGGCAGGTGTACACATGAGTGAGGATGC
This sequence comes from Zoanthus sanctaehelenae, assembly GCA_028564885.2. Classification (NCBI taxonomy): domain Eukaryota; kingdom Metazoa; phylum Cnidaria; class Anthozoa; order Zoantharia; family Zoanthidae; genus Zoanthus; species Zoanthus sanctaehelenae. The sequence continues at coordinate 2,473 of JAOTRI020142231.1, forward strand.
TGGACGGTACACATGAGTAAGGATGCTGGCAGGTACACATGAGTAAGGATGCTGGCAGGTACACATGAGTAAGGATGCTGGCATGTACACATGAGTGAGGATGTTTGCAGGTGTATGCATTCAGTGTGTTTCTGGTTCATTTGAGTCGAGTCGGAATGTTGAAAAATACTTTCATCTGACAATAATTTCATTTTAGTGGGCATAATTATTGTACGTAAACACAGCTTAGTGTGAATGAAGTCAAAACATTGAATACAAATATGTATGTTGTTTCTATCAAATAAATAATGTTTGTAAGCACCGCCTCTTCTTGCGTGGGTCTTACAGAAGTGCATTGCCATCTCTATTTTTGTCATAAACTTAAAGATTTAGTTATTATTTTTAGATTCTGTGTTGATGTGAGCTGTACAAAGGACAGGAAGTACATAACAATTAATTCAAACTCCAAAACTACATCTGAGGTTTGTTGTAATGTTTTAGAAAGAAACTAATAATTTCTTGTATTTATATCAGCGTCTTTATCATGCAGAATCTTGAAGCACTTTTTCAAAAGCAAAAACAAAATATAGCGTATAAATGTTCTTTACTTATAAACATTAATTAAACTAAATGGAACCGGCAGCGTTTCTGTCGCTGTCAAATTTCCATTTCTAACCAGCATCTCATTTCTACCATCTTTTTTGTTAAACTAAATCTCGCTTCTATTTTCTATATATTCCTACCCTTTTAAAAAGCCCCTAACTCTACTTTCTATGGTATATTATTTCTCTTAAATTTTACTATGTTACTTCCCATTGCTTTACAGGTTAACACCTTCTCTTAGGATTCAGTTTTAACTTTAGACCTTTCCTAAACAACTCTGTACTTGGTTATTGAAGTTTTACTTGTATTTTGAACACCAATTTGTAACCATCTATTTTGTGTAACTACGACATTTTATACTACTGCTACTACTATTCCTGTACTGCTGCTGTTTCTGCTACTATATTACTACTACTACTTTTACTACTTCTACTACTACTACACTACAACTACTACTACTTTTACTACTTCTAATACTACTACTACTACTACTACTATCACTACTACTACTACTACTACTACTACTACTACTACTACTACTTTTACTACGACTACTACTACCACTATCGAAACTACTAAGTACTTCATTATCAGGTGCACACGATATGTACTAAAGATGCAGGATCTCAACAACCAAATATGTTTTGCCCACGAGAATCGGGAGTGGAATATTACATTGACCACAAGAAAGGGAGTTTTTTCATGGTTACTAATGCAAACAGCTCAGACTATCAGGTATGTTTCAGTTTTTCTCAATTTTGAAAAAGTATTCACAATGTATTGCATGATTGAAGACCACCCATATGCTTCTTCAAATGTGTATTATTTCAACATGTGATCTATGTGATACATTATCTTCCTCAGCTTAAATGTTTTCGCAAATGATTTTATTTTCTTATGCTTTTAAAAGTGATTATTACTTGGAACTTGAGGATATAATTTAAACTCTCATTTTAACAAGAATATACTATGGCCTGCACCAACGATGCCTAGTGGTTCTAGGGGAAACGTCGTACGCCAGCTCAAATTTAGTGACCAGAACTATTAAGTTGTGATAGGAATGTTTATATTCACTATACCTTAATAAATCTTAAAATCATGTACTGCCATTGCCAGGTCATGACAGTTAAGGACGAAAACATGAGAAAAGAGAACTGGTCTGAGCTGTTACCTCGAAGACCGAATGTAAGTAATTGAGGTAGATGATTGATTTTGTCTTTTTTCCATTGGAACGAAATTGTTCTTATTTTTTTATAGTATCGCTATGGGACAAATCGCAGGACAATTCCCACAATCGTGCCTTGATGCCCATTTTTAATGGGTGTTAGTACTGATTGCTGTTGTCTACGTGAGCTATTGTTCTTGACTTTTTTGTTGCTTACAGAACAATGACTATCACATTAGGATGTTATAACCACAAAAATAATCTATGACGTCATTGTATCTAGAAATATACTAACTCATTTTTAATAATTTAATCGTTGCACTTCTCAGCTTGATATTGATGGACGCACATACTAAAAATAACCTTCCCTTTCAGCTGTGGCTACATTTTCCAGTTCCACTTTGTTATGCAGTTAGGCGGTCATACCCTGCAAATGTATTTGCTTTTTTTTATGAACCTTTCGTACTATTTTCGACCGTCGAAATTTACCATTATGAGGTGCATCGTGGAGAATGCATACCCATGCTATAAAAATAGTATAACGGTTTTTATTTAGCAATAATTTTCCAAAGTTCTAAGCGCATAGCAATGCTCCAAGCTGCAACCATTTTGGTCGCCATGGTGCGTAGATTGAATGATGGGCGAACTGTCAGAACGGTCGTCATTTTGCTTACCATCTAACTTGCCATTAGGTTTTTTAGTTGAAATCCAACTTATGACTACAAGATTAAAAAAGTAAACCTAATTTCTTAAAAAAATTGACGACAAAATTTTTATAATGGGCGACCTTTTTAAAAAGTACGGCCGCCAAAAAGCGACTTATGAAAAGCATAAGCTGGGAGCACTGCATAGTGTTTAACAGCTGAGGGTCTTGGTCCGTAACAACAGCTTGAATTGTATGTGTTATTGTATATATCTGGAACAAATAAATAAATGCCCTCACCTATATCACTACCCTAACTGTACCTTTTATTCACCCAATAGAATGTTGGGAGACTAGGCCAACGGTTTACCGTCCTTATCCGGGAAGATGTGAAAGTCTAGCCATTTGCAGATGTGAGAGAAAATAGAACACCTTAATGTCAATTAAATTTTTTAATATCTTAAGTGAAGGTCTAAATATTTGAAGATGATAGAGCAAATGCAATACCTTCTCAATTAGTTTAAGACCCTTAACCCGAACGTCCCTCACGATAGTCTGGAATTTTACAAAGAAGGTTAATATTTGGCGGTATTGCCTAAGCTAGCAGGTGAATAGCTTTTTCTGGGCGCTCTGATTAGTCCATTAATTACCGAATATCCTGCGCTATTCATCTTGGTCACTCAACCGTGAAAAAAATGATTACGATGTGATAGCTCGCGCGCGTGGAATATTGTGCAAGCCTAGATGTGAAACTTGTTTTTTCTTATTTTTACAAACTATCCTAAAAAGTGCTAATACCCGCAAATTTATAATAGTTAAAGTAAAGTAACCTCACGGCTTGCTAAATATTTAGCATTACTTCGGGGAATACTTATCTCTTATTAACCCAGCGGGAGGTACGGGAAAATCTAGACCGCGTTCAAGATCGATTTTAGCCAATCAAATTCTTGAATTTGTTTGTTTCCAGTCCTTTTGAGACATGGCCATATAATAATTGTTAATTATCTGATTCTAGGTGATCATAGATGACATGGATCTGTTTGAGCACTACTGTGTTCTGTATGAACGACAAGGAATAGTTCCACAGCTGACTGTTGTTCCTCTTGATAATCCTGAACAGTGTTGGACAGTAAAGGTTTGTGACACATATAATGATGTTCGCGGTTGCTTCGCGGCTTGGAAAATATACTTACTATTCACCTCCACTTCGGGGAATAATTATTAAATAAGTTCATAAAGGTTTCAAAAAGATATTGATGGTGTAATATTGATAGCATAAATAAAAACATTCTTGGTTAACGTTCGTTACATTTGTTTAGTTTATCAAGCTCTTGATATCGTGGGATCCTTGTTATGTAAACCAACTTTAAATTTCATAGTTCATGCTTTTGTCCCTTCCTTTAGCCTAAAATTCCAGCATCCAAATCCCTATTTTTATCTTTGTTAAGACGTGATTGAGTATGCTTGTGGTGGGATCTGCCATTGTAGCTTGTAGCAAAACTAGAAATGGGGGACTCCTCGTGAAATTTGTACTAGGAGCGTACATTTGTACACTTTCCTTTAGGAGGGAAAACATGTTAATGCCACAAAAAGGTTTGTAACACATGCCTACGGTTTTAAGTCCTTATCTGAGAAGACGCAAAGGTCTAGCCTTTGCAGTTGTTAGAGCAAGGGTAGCACCTTTTCCTAAATATTTTAAGACCCTGAGTAAATGTCCGGCCAGGAATGAAACACGAGCCACCCGCTCTACAGACTGGCGCCTTACGAACTTGTCTAATCTGTCAGTTGTTTTATTCAAGTAAAGTTACTGATTTCTTTTCATTTGAGTGCATAACTTTTGTTTTTACTACACAAAATCCTTATCGGCACTATTTTTTCTTCAAAAAAGAAAAATTTTCTTTTTTTTATTACGTCTTTTCTAGGATGTTTGATTGAAAATGTGAATGCTTTCAAGAAGAATATTATATTGCTTTAGTCTAGTAACTTACAGTTTTATTTCATCTACAGCTTCCTCAGAAAACTTGTGTCCTAGAACCAGGATCAAACCAGGTATGGTAATAGTTATTCTAGAACATTTCTGTCTTCATGTTTAGCAATATAATTGGGCTGGAGTTTTGTAATTCTTGTGTAATTTCTCCTCTAATACCGGAAGTAAAATGACTACTTTCTTCAAAAGGTCAGGCACTGAAATTATTCAAAACTGTTGCCCTATGATGAATAGTCAAGTGATCTTCAGTATTCTAAACTATTGACACTGTTATGACATTGAGCCACACCTTTCTTTAACCCTTCGCGGTACACTATTTTTATTAATTAACTGATCATATTTTTGATTTGTAATTGTAATTTTTGATTTATGTTTTTATATAATTACGTATATCCTTGTAATTTCATTCTTATTTTAAACCTATAATTTGTAATGCGCATTTGAGTATCTTCTATAAAAAGTGCCCAGTATAAATATCAAATTATTATTATTATTATTATTATTATTACTATTATTATTATTATTATTAGATTTGTGATGCCCTAGAGCTATTAAAATTTTAGCTCTTTATTAGTATTATTATTACTATCATGATTATTATTGTTCAAGTTATTTTTATTTTTTTAAAAAAATTCATTTACTATTAATAATATTATTATCATTATTTTATTCATTGTAATTATGTATGTGTAATCAAATGGTGACGAGTGAAATTAGGAAATAATTTCACGAGTATACCATTTGACTACCTATTAATATTGTGGGTGACAAATTACGTTCACAAGACGCGGTTTACTTTAAATTGTTTATTGTATTGAAAAAGTCCATGGATTCCAAGCTTTAAAAAGGTTGACTCAGCGCACCGTACGCAAAGTTTTATTTTTCTGAATGTACAGCCAACTTGAACTGTTCAACTTGAACAGTGTTAAGCTGATGAGAGTCTATGACTCCCCTTGGACGGGACACTATTCCATCGCAGGTTAGCTCCCAGCACACGCTGGTACTCATTGACCTACCCCGGGAGGATGGAAAGCTGAGTTGGCATACGCGGAAAAGGAGGCCATACAAATCCTCAAATATCGGCAAAGTGCCGGGATCGAACTTGGAACTTTGTGGTTGGAAAGCATAGATCTTACCCACTGCGCCAACCATGTCCGCCCAAGTTTCCATTATTATTATTTTTATTAGCATTATTATTATTAGCATTAAAATAAGTATCGAGGAACTCGAAACTGGACCGTTATCTGTTACTTTAGGCTCCGTTGTTCGTAGTCCCCACGAAAAGGGTCCTTGGCAAGTTTCATCGAGCAGTGTTCGTCTAAGTTTAAAGGCAAAATTTCAAAACCTCACTTCTTAAACTTCCTACAACAATTGTCTTAAACATTTAACATTGAGTTGTCAGGGTTATGTTTTTTACACTTTCATTTTCTTACCAGTCTGGAAGTTTGGTATTTATCTGTTGATGAATTCACTTGATATATTGTGTTTAGAACCCATTGGTTTTGCTTCCCTTTCGTCTTGTTTGACCATCCTTTCTCCAGTTAAAATAAGTTGTTTTTTTAGCTTTTGAAATTTCCATTTTTCACTTATGTTTGTAGGTGTTCCGTTGTGACGTTGTGCGGTTCGCGATTTCATCCCCAGTTCTCCACCCACATATTATGGAGTACAACATGAAAACACGGACAATGGTACGGTAGACGGAACGCTTAATAATATGGCACACGTGGCTGACTTTTTCTCTCTCGATTTTAATTTTTGAAAATAGCTTTTGTAAATCTTCGTCGTACTGTTTTATACGAGGCTTATAGGTTTATGTTAGTCTTACATTTATGAGTATATCTTGTTTACAATTTTTATTCGTGAAAAGGATTTATTTGGGTGGCTGTCCCTTAATTTAACATGTTTTTCTCTGCCAAGTTTTAACATTGAAGTAAACATCTTTTCTACATTTATAGCTAACTGTGCAAAATCCCGTCCATTAAACTGTCCAAAGATTCATGAAGTTTTCTTTAGAAAGAAAACCAATAATATATTGAAACCGGATTTGAAGTTTTGAATTTCAACCGTCGTCTTAAGAAAAGTCAGTTTGTTCTAAGTTAACCTTGGTAAAATTCCTTCATATACCTTTGGTTTAAATTTAAATCTCGTAATGTTTATGTTTGAATATTCTAGATATTGCATATTTATGTAATTCTCCTTATCGCATTTTTCTCTTTAAATAGTATGACTTAACTCCCAAGAAGAAGCTTGATGCATTTCAAAAACTGGATCATCTTTGCAAACGAATTGAAATTCCAAGCAAGGTAGGTTTTGATACAAAGTCTTAAACTATAAAATGTCGAAAAATATAGATTTTTTTGTTATTAGAAGTAGACAATCCCAATACGTTCTTTCTGCTTATGATTTACCCTCTCACATTCCGAACTCTAGTTTTTCAAATTAAAGGTAGCGGTAATTAAGCGGACGACGGTGGTGCTAGATAATCATTCCGTGTGTAATCCAATACTTAAGTTAGGACATGTCCAGGAGGTAGATTCTTATTCTAACACGAATAAAATAATGTGGACATCATGGGCGGGTAGGGAGAAAAATTCGTCTTTTGAGGTGGCCTCTAGCATTTATAGCCGATAAAAATCGCACTCAAAACGTGGCGATTTCCCCGGGTCCCGACTATTCTACATTTCTGATGTCTTGCTTGTGTCCTAGTACAAAGTAACAACCACGACTCTTAAAGTCACGATTGCAGGCATTACCCCTTATTAGCAAGGGGTAATAAACAGGCTCAGATTCCAACAGAAGATAATGAGTAAAAGTGATGCTAGTGAGCATAAAGTGCATTTGAAGTAAAACATTTTTTGTTCAGAAAGTGAAAGGTTACAGCACCCTAATTATACGAAATAATATATTTGAGTCAGTAAAATCTTTTAGAAAGAGTGTTTTGCCATACGAAGTAGATAAAAGTGACCAAACAGATCCGTCTAGAAAAGACAGTTCTTTGAACCAATTAAAAGAAAGATGACATAAATCTTACCCCAACCTTAAATCAGCCAATCACAAATCTTGTTTAACTCTGTGTCCTTTATGTAGAAGTCCGAATGTTTTGTCTTTTAAAACAAGACAAATTATGTCAAAAATTGCCCTTTTTGGCATACTTGTCACTGATAAGCGAGAAAGTGGTCGCTAGATGGGCACATTTCAATCTTTTTTCAGAAGATATAAACTTTGATGAGGATATATACTCTCATGAGAGTATCGCAGAAGAAGTAACGTTGTTTTTACCGTGTTTTCCTCCTCAATGACAAGACCGCACAAGGAAGTTGAGACAATTTGCAATTACCTCTCGCAAAACTAGTACTATTAGATCTGATGTTGTTATTGAAGTATTTAGAAAAACATTAAATTTAATAATATGTATGGTAATTACTAAGTTCAAAGTATATGAAATGCCGGTGTTATTGGTAAATGTTAATTATTTAGTTGCTATTTATTATTACAACTCCCAACCCTTTTTGTCAAATCATTTCAGGATGGAACCATGATTCCTGTCACAGTTTTCCATAACAAAAATATAAAGTTGAACGGCCAGAACCCCATGTTGGTCCACGTGTATGGTATGTAATCAGTGGGATAGGAACTTCTTCTGGGGTTATGCGTAAGGATGGGGGTAAGCTAGTCTTGCCTACTCAAACATTGGAGACTTCCTCACAACATCATTTGCAAAACAGTACTTCTCAAACTCATTAATTATTCATACTATCAGTAACCAATCTGATCGCCGGATTTCGGTCACATGCATGCCCCTTGATACCCCGGTAAAGAACTGATCCAAACA
>JAOTRI020142242.1:0-10680 GCA_028564885.2 Zoanthus sanctaehelenae
ACGAAACGAGCTAGTCTCCGCTTGCCGCCATAGGCGTAAACATCTTTTAGTTAAACAATAACATTATAATTTATTCTATTTTACTCATTTCATTTTACTTATCCTATTGTATGTATTCACCTACTATTATCTGTATTTACCTGCCCCTAGAGACACGCTAGAACTTTTAAATAATTAAGTTGAACTCTCTTCACTTGCCCGACGAGTGTTGCAACATGCAACACGAAACAAGCTTGTAGCTATGTAAAATATCCGCGATCGACTATATATTGTAATGATTAACTTATAATTACTTCAACATTGACTTTTGTTCCAGGTTCTTGCTGTATGTGCAACCAGTTTCACGATCATTTTATTTACAACCGAGCTCTTCAAACTTTGTTTTCGCGCCTTTTTACTTCGTGTGCGTTCGTCGCAGTAGCGCGCGTGCTGCTTAAGTTAAAAAATGGCGCCAAAAAGGTCGTTCTCGATCCAGTCTACTCTCGACGAATTGATCTCCATCTTGAAGAAATATTTTGGTGCTTTTAAAAGCTTTCCATAATAATCAGTATAAACTGAGGGGTTCAGCCACGAAAAACTACAAACAACAGAAGAAAGGTTTAGGAACTGGTTACTAGGGGAAGCAGGTTAATTGATTGCCACAAAACGGTAATGACAAAAACTATAAAGTTAATCACCTCAGAAGCAGTAAGAAGTGTCGTGAACTTGCAAAGAGATATAACTAGGTTGTCAAACACATCCGACAGACCGTAATGAGCAGATATCAGTGCACTTTTCCTGAAACAAGAAATAGAGCTCATTCAGAATCAAATATTTTCCAGTTAATTACTAAAAAAAATTAACGAAATTCAAGGTCATGTAAACTAACTCAGTACGTATACATTGTAGAGTTCATACACAAGAAAACCTTGCATTCAAACACAACACGAGTTTAATCACATAATCCAGTTCTAATTTAATTAATCCTTGGCGCGTCCTTTTGTATCGTAGGTTTACAAATTTCAGGTCAGACGTAGAACTATAAGTAGTTCTCTCTTTTCAAAGTTGGTAAAGTTGTAGATTATGGTAAATAGATGGTTTGAACTAAGAATAAACAAAGCAAAGTATTAACCTAATGCGGATAGCTTATAATACGCGACCTGACAGCAGAAATCAATAATCAAATTTGTACGCCTTTACAAAGATAGTTTCAATTGCTAAACCATTACAATCACTATTGAAATATGTATAGATCTTACTTTGGTCTCCTGGCTTGCTTGTTCGAAGTAGAATATGAATCTACATTTAGTAGCTGGTAGCGGATAGCTTCTTGTATTTGTCACGAAAAGATATGTCTTAGCAAGCCCTATCTTAACCCTATCAGTCCCAGTTGAAATATTAAGTTCTCCCAACTTGAGTCCTTACTTTTCACTGAACAAGTTTGAGAGAATTTCACTTTTAATCTTCAGTAGTTTGTTCAATCAATTCTCATTTTCTCATCACCAAATGTCTTATTTTCTATTTGCTGTTTAAGGAGAAGTTGAGTGTTGATAAGTTATTGGGAGTGAAAGGGTTAAACTATCTGTCTACTCAAATCATGATTTTGATTGTTTAGTGAATGAATTGCGGTTGGAAGGGAAATGTAAATAAACATTAATTGTTGTTGGCGATATAGAGCTAACATACATCACTTACAAAAAGTGCAATTAATAAGACATGACTAATGTTTGTACAGACATACGTTTATAAAGGCAGTTTTTCATGATAACACTGATGTTAATTTTAAACGTTGTTTTTACCAGAGGAGCCACTATTTACTGGATATGAATGTCAAGGTCGCTAAATGTTTTTTTCAGGACTTTTTCAAGCAAATCCAGGACTCAGTTCCGTTTATCAGGAAAAATTTGTATGCTTTACAATATTTTTTAGACCTTGGAAAGCTTTCAGGGCGTGTAACACGGACAAAACAATAGGAAATTTGTACTCGATTTCCGATCGTTTCAGTTCCGGCAGGTGCAGTCATGCATTCTTTAATGGTCGTTATATAGGAATACTCTTACTCGGCAACCAATGTACGGTACATGACTTCGGCAAACTAGCAAACGAGATTGATCACGCATACGGTATATTAAAAATTAATGACCAACAGTCAAGATACAACAGCTCCCTGACACATCTTACTTAAACCACGAGCATACCATAGGGTACCTCTGATCTAAATCTAAAAGCACCTGCTATAAATATCAAGCTATATTACTCGTCTTACTGAATTGACGAATTTTGAAAATGAACAACAACCTCTGACAGCTCGCTTATAGACAAAATCAAGGAAATAAAAACGGAAGTAAATCATTTTTGTGGATAAAAGACAAATACCGATAATTTTTAATAGCAAACTTCTGGGTATTTGCTACTAGTGACCTCAAAGTTTCAATATAACCATTTTTATTCACAGAGTAGTGATACAACATTTTACAGTACCTGAAACCCATAATGGCCTTCTGTACAACACTCTTCTCCAGTCCATTATCATAAACGTACGAAAGTGCAGCTACAGTTGGTCCCCATATTATCATGAAGAGATCTTGATCGAAACTACTGCCTGCACTATGTATGTACTTGCCCTCTGGAGTGATACTCCGGTGAAGTAGCACCTAATTAGAACAAATATACGAGAATCTGGTAAAGGATGGCTAGAACCTTTTAAGCTCTATATGTCTGTCTGTACCAGTTACAACGGATGACGAACCCTTTACGACCTGTTAGCATCATGTTAAGTCAACAGTGCACCCCTCATCAGCAACAGGTAAGAATAGTAGAGGATTCCCCATCTGTATCTGGTATAATCGATCGTGTATTCTCCAGGAACTCCCTAAACCTTCCTTCTTTCTTAGCTGATAACGTTTCGCGTAAAGAATATTCGAGAACTGCGCGGACTTTTCAAGAACACTTAATATTTGTCTTGTTCCAGAAGTTTCAATGTAATACCCGTTTACTTAGGTTAGGTGCAGGAATGTTCTATTAGTCTAAAAAGACTGTTATGGAACGTTCTTTGGTTAGGTGCAGGAATGTTCTATTAGTCTAAAAGGATTGTTCTGGAACGTTCTTAAGTGTAAAGAGTAGCTAGTTTTAAGCGTGATGTAGACCAGACAGTATTTTTCTGAGATGGTATTTGGAGTTGATATAAAGTTTGATAAGAGTTATCAATAGACATAAAGTGTTTAATCGTGCATACATATTGCATCAAATTGATTGTAAAGGATATCGCACAAGGTACACAGAGAATTAAAGACCCTCGGCGGAAGGAAGGAAATTTGTGGTTGTCTCGTGACCAAAGTTTGAGGTCTTACTAAGTAATCCACGGAGGAGTGAAACTTCTGATATTTAGTTATATGGCTACATGAACTACCTTTAAGGGTGCGGTTGGGAATTCAAATTAGTTTGCTTCAGGTTATATGATGACGGCATTTGCCTAAAAAGAAATAACTAGCGGTAAAGTAGCGTGAGGTGCACCGGTGTTTTTAAAGAAACAATTTAGAAATAAATATGCAAATTATACACCGTATAAAAGGAGAAAACTTACAGACATTTTGGATGTTAGCCCTTTGTCTTCTGGTCCTGTACTCCGACGAAGGACTAACGTCCGAAACGTCAGTAAGCTTTCTCTCTTTTTATACGGTGTATAATTTACATATTTATCACTAAACTATTGGTACTTGTCCTGTCTAATGTTCGTAACTTGTGGAATTCATCATATCATTTTGAATCTCGGGTAATAAAACGTGTGATCTCACCTTCCACTCATAATTGTCTTTGATTCTACCACTTCTCTCCGATGGCATCACAATCTCTTCATTTCTAAACGCAATAACATCAATAAACTTGCAGTTTCTACTCTCAACCCTTTAAAAACTTTAAGGCCGTGTTACACGTGGCAGTTTTTTCAGCAACTCGGAACGCAATGTCACTACATTGCAAAATGCTGACCAAAATGGTGCGTGTAACATCGTTCTGAGCAACTGGCAATGCAAAATTGCAAGTTGCAAAAAAGTTGAACAATCTCCTACTTTTCACAACGTTGCAAAGCCGGTTGCAGCATGTAACATTTTGTAAGCAACCTGGCTCACACTACCGATGTTGCAATCAAGGTGAGGAGCAAATCAAATCATTAATGAACTTGACAGTATGCTGATGTAATTGGTTTTATCGCACACAACAAAGGAGATTATTTCGAGATGAGAAAAAAAAACTACCCTTTTTTGTTATTTGCAGCATTGCATTGAAAATTTCTGAAAAAATTGCCCCGTCTAACACGAAATTTAAAGATAGTTTAACATTTATTTGAAAGTTTGGTCGACTGCAACCAACTAAAGCACTTTGTTGGGTGCTATGGCATAAAGATGAACTCAAGTATAGATAGTACAAACATGCTAGTAGCTAGCTTGAAGCTGCTATATTGGGTACTATGGCTATAAAGGTAAACTCAAGTATAGATTGCACAAATGTGCTGGTAGCTAACTTGAAGCCACTATATTGGGCACTATGGCTATAAAGATGAACTCAAGTATAGATATCGCAAACATGTTAGTAGTTAACTTGAAGCCACTATGTTGGGCATAATGGCCACGTTAATAGCGGGCTTGCGACATTTAAAGCCATTTCGTACTTTATAGGAGCCACCAGCACCGTATTTCTAGCAAACAAGCCCAGGTTTCCATAATAACTGAAACTATGGCAACGTTGGTACTTACCCGCTAAATCTATCATAATACCAAAAATAGAACATACGATTTATTATGTCCTTTTGGGAACCCGAGTTCAAATAAAAAACCAAAATCTTATGGCGAATGAAATCCGCTAAGTACGTGCTCATGGTGCCTAGTATAGTGGCTTCAAGACGGAACGAAAAAAAGCATGTTTCAGCATATTTTAAGATGTTACATATTTTGTCGGAGCATTAAGTTGTACGGGCATGAGAAACTGGTAATTTAAAAGCTAAATCTGAGTTTCGGATACTAAAGAAAATAAAATAACTAATATAATTGACATTAAGTGAGTACTACCGTAGTAGAAAGTTTCATAAGCACTCCTGCTCCAGTCAAAACATAGTTGTGAGCCAAGCAAGTAGCTCAGGTTTGAAACGTCATGTAATCATCGAATTTCACTAGCATAGAATATGCAATACATACAAACAGCGGTTCAAGTCCATAGTGAATTGATAGTTGCTTCAAAGATGTCAGCAGCATTTGGGAAAGTATGATATACTTCAATACAATAAGGTGTACATCAGGGGTTAATGGCTGAACTACTGCATGTGTGTTTACTTTAGCACTAATTTACTCTTTTCCCTTTACAGCAACAGTTAAATACATTAATTGCCGAAAATAGAACAGTACTGTTACTATAATAAGTGTACTCGCAACATTTACTTTTTGTTAGTAATAACTAGTTTAACCCTTTGTATTGCTAAATTCTCCCAATATGTCCCAATACTTTTTGGTTTAACAACTTTGAGGGAATTGTACTTTTAATGCTCAGTAGTTTGATTGATCTGATTGATCAATTCTCATTTTCCTATAACAAAAAGTCTTATGTTGTATGTGTTATGTATGGAGAAGTGAAAGTAAAAATATCAACCTTATTGCATGATAAACTTCTTCTAACATACTAGCAGCAAAGTCACTTCCTCCATTCGTCTTTCGAAGGTTCCGCTTGAATTCCTGTAAAGCAATGACATCTCCTTAGAAAATCTCATCAGTTCACTGAAAATGATACAATTTAGAATCATGATATATTTCTAAAACAACACAAACAAAAAAATTAACCCATAACGTCTTGCTTTACTTAGGTTCCAACAGCAAAATTGCAGTAGTCGGTTAGAATCGGTTTCGATTATGAAAAGAATCTTTAGGCAGGGTTCCAAAATACTGTTGGGCCCAGTTGTTGAAAGGCTGGTTAAGTTTAACCCAGGGTTAAGCAAAAATTAAAGCAGGATTTTTTATCATTAAGAAAAGATAAACGGTTACTTATGAGTACTGTCTGGATTTTTCTAGGAAAAGTCTTGTTAATCCCAAAATTACAACTAAAATCTCTTCTTGTAAGATTGGAAACAAGATCTTGGGTTAAACATTTAACCCTGGGTTAGTGCTAATCGACTTTTGAACAACTGGGCCCAGGTCGTTTTATCTAACAGGGCTTGAAATTGAGATCGATACGGTCGCATTTCCAACTAAATATTTCATTTTACGACTAAATCTTCAACAGCGGTCATAAACTTGGCGATAAACCGTTTTAAACTTTGCAACTACAATTTTACAACCAATACAAAAAAGCCACCATAAAATTTTCTTAATTTCAAGCCCTGGTAGAAAAAAAAACGGATACTAAAGTAAAAAATAGGAAATTATGGACTGCATGAAGCAACAGCAATAAAATTCTTGCCAATGGAGAGTGAAAAAGAGCAAATGATTCTTCTACAGTCTGTTTAAATTTTCAAAACAACCGCCCTTATCCTCTAACAGTTAGAGAATAAATGTTCAATTTCGAAGGCAAAGAAAAACTGTCAGATTGTGTTGTTTGACAATCACGTCGTTCCCAAAATCTCAAAAGTGAGTTTTCCGCTGCGTATCATTGAGGACGACGGCGAGCATGTGGCCAGCTTGCCACATTCCAACGTGCAAGTTTGTATTTTGTAATTGATGCTTAAGGACCGTCAACACTAGAAAACATTTGTTTGTTGTTGTTTGGTTATGTTTACCCATACAGTTTACATTACAGCAAGCAATGACAAACAATATTTAGTGTTGCTTGCTATAGATTTAGGAGGGAAAAACTAATTAACTTTTAGAAATAATGGCTCACTATAAAAAGAAGCTCTGTGCAGCTGCAGCAGGTATAATTTGCGGTATTTTGATGGAGAGGAGAAGGAGGCTTCGTACAGAAAAGATAAAGCGTCTCAGGACAAAGCTATGGATTTTGCAAAGAGAAAAATATGGGCTAATCGTAGCTTCGTTCAAGAACTTAGATACGCAGATAAATCACTTTTTCAGGAAGTGAAGGGACGCAAAGCGATCCCAAGTTACTTTATGAACTCTTTCAACAGTTCTGTAGTTCACAAAATCCCATACTTTCTCACTTTGATCCATACTGCTACTACTGTAAACTGCCTGATTTTGAAGATCAAGTGATCCATTTAACACATGATATAAAGACAACTTCTGTATTTTTATACACCACAAAACAGGCAAACAAAAATAAACATGTCGAAACATCACCAAACACTGTTTGGTGGTGTATGCTTGTGTTTGCTGACTGGTCTACACTAGCAAAGTTCTGTTTGCAAACAACAGCAAACACCAAGTTTGGTGGTGTTTGCAAACAAATGTTTGCTAGTGCAGACGAGCCTTAATGTTTCTTGCCAATGTCAGTGCCAATCTCGCTTCTTATCTCAATAATTCAACCAGTGTACTCGACAATACTAATCAAACAGATCCATTTCTTCAACTAAACAGAATAAAACTCTTATCCTTGTTAAATGCAGATCACCTTAGTTTAATTATCAAAGTCAAAGAAGAACCAACCTCAAGCGTCATTGGCTTCTGCTGCTTGATGTTAGCGTTGTGTTGATCAACGTTTAACATAATAACAGCATACACCAGGGTGAACACAGCATCCTTGTTGGCAAAGCCATCAGGATTGGCCTCCTGTGAGGAGACAAACATTTTTATTGATTTTTACAAAAGGGAAATGTAGTTACTGAACTGATAACAAAGAAATGTAATCGCACAGATATGTTTAAGCAGTTCTTAAGTCAGACTTAAGGTAACCAATTATTTGGGGCCGACTATTTGGGAATCAGCTTGGCATAGTGGTCATCAGTTGTGCCTCCTATCTCTACGGCCTGGGATCAATGTCTGGGCTTGGCATGTTGGCTGAGATTTGTCAATCTCAATCTGACTCTGAGTGTTTTTCTCCGGGTACTCTGGTTTTCCTCCTGAGCCGTGGAGCGATTAAACATTAGCCTCTGGCTAGGAAGAATGGGCAACCACTTCCTTCACAATTGAAGTATTTATTTATTTATTTATTTATTTATTTATCTATTTATTTATTTATCTATTTATTTATTTATTTATTTATTTATTTATTTATAACTACTAACATGTAACTACTAAAAAGTTAAGAGGTACTTTCTAACTAATAGATACTAAAGAGTGCCAACTAACTGATTCCTAGAACAGATACACAATAATAATAATCTCCTGCTAAGTTTCTATCAACAAGTAACTACTAGCAATCACCTATAAACGAGTACCTTCCAACACGTACCTCAATGTTGTAGCTAGCTTTAAAAGACGACAGGGTGCCCTAATTTGCATATCATTAATATGCATGATATGTAATTCGCTGACCGAATATTTTGGCTCAGGAATTTAGTGTTCAGTGAAAGCAATTATTTTCAAGCGATCACGATCGATCACGATCACGATCGATCACGATCACGATCGAAAATTACTTTGAAAATGTTGCGTGGAAACCTCAAAACAGTGTTTCTTTTTAATTTTTATCACAAATCTTAATGTACGGGATCACAAAAAACGACAGGGCGCTGCGCCCTGTCGTTTTGACCTAGCTAGAACGCTGTACCTACTAACAAATTTATATCTACTAAAAATTACCAACTAACAAGCACCAATAAGTACACACATGAAAACGAAACGCGTCGGATTATTAAAGGCCATTTCTATAGTTTCCAAGCCTTGTTACGCAGTTTGGTGAGGTAATTAAATGATGCGTTGTTCTTATGTTAACCTTTTAAGGATATTACAAAAATTGAGTTCTTTAACTGCACAGAACAAATATCTAAAAACAATTTGATAAACAGGATTAAAGAGAATTTCTCGAGTAATGCTAAAGGACAACAAGTAGCAAAAAGAACATTCTGAACAAGGCATTGTCGAAAACGGCAAATTAATGAACTATAAAATCAATTATGTAATTGTTTTTAGTTTGCATTAAAAGAAATTTGATGTTTTGGAAACTTGTTGCTAATTTCCTTTGTTAGGAAATAAGATCAAGCAAAATTTGGGAGTATTAATAAACACAACTCGCCAGCTACATTCGTTTTCGCTTTAATTGTAACTTAGAATGTTCACATAATGAAAAGCTAGCTAAATCCTTTTACGAGCCAAGTGGCCCATGGGGCCGCGCTTATCTTCGGTTTCTGTAGTGTTAAGCAGATGAGAGGCTTCGACTCCCCCTGGATGGGACACTAATCCGTCGCAGGTTAGCTCCCAGCAGACGCTGGTACTCAATTACCTACCACGAGAGGAAGAAAAGCTGAGTTGGCTTAAGCGGAAAAGAAGAACTCACAAATATTCGAATCTCGGCAACGTGCCGGGGTCGAACTCGGGACCTTGTGGTTGGAAAGCACCAACCACATAATGAAACACAGCAATTATTGGAGGGTTTAAACCACTAGCATCGGGTTCTTAGACTTAATTTATAAGGTTAATGTTTCTTGTCATCATTATAACAAACAGTTATAAAACTGTGATTCCCTGATATGAGCTTTGACTTACATAAAAAACTTCGGAAAATGACTCCATAATGTGCGCGATAACAGGGCTTTCTCCTGGTAACCTGAACGACTCCAGGAACACACGCAAACCCTCGTCGATCCGATGGTCGTGAAAATGAAATAAACTGAAAACAAAAATATGGTTTAGAAAGGGTCATTTGTGTCATAAAAGGTTAAATTTTAGTAACACTCTGCAAATGATAGATTATTTAAGCACCAAGCGTTCTCGCTGTCACGGAAGCCAACTAGAACGAAAGTAAATTTATTACATGTATAGGTAATCGCATAAGTTAGAGTGAAATTTGGAATAAATAAGCACCAGAAAACTCTTTAAAGACCAAAAAAGTGCACTTCCCAAATTGCACGAGAAACCATTATTAATAATATACACGAAAAACATAACTATATACAACAAAAAATTTTGACACGGCGCCCTTTTATTAGTTCATTCAACTGATTGGCAGAAACAGATTACAACGTTTGTCAAATGCAAACTTTTACATGACCGACAGTTTCCAAATCATTTAAATTAGAACTTGGAAATGTGTGAGAACTGATTTGACACCTTTCAAGGGTTTTACATTTATGTAAAGAAAACTCACTTTACAATAATTAGGAAACGTAACCGTTCAATCAGAATCATCCTCAATAATGGACGCTTAGTATTTAAAGGAACTGGGCTGTCGTTTTGAGATCTCAGGAGCTCGCTTGGAGCAAGAAAGACGTACTCTTTACTGTATTTAGGTTTTTGAAATTTTTTTTAGCTCTTCAATCGTTGTTTCGCTCGCAAAACCAAATGGTTGTTTGCTGAAAACTCCGGCCATTTTCCTTGGCGTCTTATCTCAAAATTTCCGCCAATATGTTGCTATAGAAATACCTCTAGTCCAGGGATTTCAATAAAGTTTGAAGTAGGCAGCCAGTTTGGGAAGAGTAGGCGACGGTATTGATAAGGGGCCGCAAAGCCCCTTTTGCTAGGGGGTCTGGGTGCATGCTCCCCCAGAAAAATTTGAAATCTGGAAGCTCTGAAACACTGTTTCCAGCGTTTTAGGCATCAAATTATGTATAAATATAAGTATGATTTCTTAGCACCAACAACGTTTTTTTGTTTATTTTTACAATCATAA
>JAOTRI020142253.1:0-10679 GCA_028564885.2 Zoanthus sanctaehelenae
CATCGAGTAGCGAAATTCGCCTTTTTTGAGAACCGGTTAATGCTTTTTTTTGTTGTTGTTGCCGGTTATTGCTTTTTTCTGTCCAACTAGTTAGGTGATACTAAAACAATTAGACCTTTGGGCCTCATAAACTACGAGTTTGAATAGTCCATTCGGCCTACGGCCTCATGGACTAATACTCGTAGTTCATTCGTCCTCGAGGTCTAATTGTTAAATAGAACATATTCTTAGGTTTATAAAAGACTACCCCTTTAATCGTATGTTTTTTCCTTAGTTATTTTAGATGTAGCAGCCAGCTCTTCCACACTCGGAAAGCGCGGTCTGCCTTATTAGGAAAACATCTACTCAGCAAACAAGTAACATTAGCGGAAAAACTGGTTGCCATGTTAACCACGCGGTCTGCCATATTTTAGAAAACATGTACGCAACAAACAAGTTACATTGGCGGAAAAACTGGTTACCATGGTTACCCTTTGAATACGACCTATATAGAAGAGTTACTCTCTTGCCCTTCATCCTTTCTTGATTTATAGCTAAATCCATTACGAGCCCAGTGACCCATAGAGACGGCGCTTATCTCCGGTTTCGTTAGTGTTAAGCGGATGAGTCTTTGATTCCTCCTGGACGGGACACTAATCCATCGCAGGCTTGCTTCCTGAACACGCCGGTACTCATTTACCTACCATGGGACGATGTAAATCTGAGCTGGCTTAGTCTCGGCAGAGTGCTTGGGAACATTGTGGCTGCAAAGCAGAGATCTTACCAACTGCGTCAACCTCGTCCGCCTTTGATTTATACTTGTTTTTTAAACAGGATAGCCTAAAAAAGGAAATAAAGTGTTCGAGTTTGAGGCGAATAGCCATTAATTCAACAGCCGCTCAAAAATATGGACTCGATACTCGAAAACTTAAGTCGAGACTAGCAAGAAAATATGTAGAAAGATGTGAACCAGAAGCAAAGTGCACATGTTATCACACGATTGTCTTAACATTTTTCACCCAATCAGCTTTGCTACTGAATTCTGAGCGTGATTTCGAAATATTTCCTTATTAAAAAACGGAAATGGAGTGCTTAAATTTTCCGCTTCTTTGCTGTTTTTGTGTGATTTTAAAAAGTTTTTAGTACTTTGTTGTTTTTCAGCATATTGCTTAAAAGTGGCTTAGTTCTTGGTGAAAATTTGGTACAGTGCATCCTCGATTATCCGAACAGGCTGAACTCAATTGAAAGACGAGCCATTCGGATAAGTCGAAAATTCGGATAATCGAGGAAAAACTTTTGACCCATCTTTATGCACCCTAAAGGATGGTATTTTAGCATAACTAAGGAGAAAACAACTGCAAGAAAGAAAATAACTTTCGATTTATCTAAATTTATCACCATCAAAATGGATAAATAATGGAGATGGAAATGATAAGGTGAAGATGCAGACAGCAATGTTTTCGAAAAAAAAAATTTATTTCCCATTTATCCTGATTTAAATGGCAAAAGATTCAGGGAACTGTACAAAACCACATTCAACTTTCAGGTTAAAAAAAAATGACCCAAATTTGGCGTTCGTATAATCGAGGATGCACTGTATTGACTCGTATGCCGCAAAATTCGGAATTCTAGATAGCGCCATGGAAAATTGCGAGAACCCAACGGCACAAGAAAAGCAAATTTGTAGCCTCTTCATTGAATTGATTTTGTCTAAATAGAGTTTGCCTTAATTCGCCCTTATGATATCAAAGATAACAACAAGAATAACTTTATTGACTCATAAATGTCATTTTGAAAGGTTCAAACACAAATTATATATACATAAGACAAAGTAAATATTCGAAAATTGAATTGAAGAGAAATCCACGAATCGCAAATATATGACCTACCTTTTCTTCATCCGTATTTTCATTACAACTGCATGTTGTGCAACAGAAACTGACAAACGGAAAGTTGATGACAGATAATAAGGAGTGTATGGATCACACAGAGCGTAGGCGAGGGTGATAATGCTCAAAAATACAAATATTTAACAATTATTCCTCGTGCCCGAATGGGCTCTGAGTCAATATAACCCATGAGGTCGAATGGGCTATTCGGAGTCAGAGGCCATGAGGGCGAGGACGAATAATTGTTTTAGTAAAATTCAACTAGTTGGTCAAAAAAAATATCGAGGACAAAACATCTTTCGCTATAGTTAAAGCTAGACTTTGATTTTATTTTTGGGTCAAAACATTACAAATACGGCCAGGCGTACTCACTAGACGAAACTTTGAGATCTTTTCCGTTTTTTCGGTTTCACTGCTGCCAAAAAACCCCTTCAGGCAGTCATTTAGCTCTTCTTTCTTCATCTCTTCTATCGGAGTTTCAAACCTTGTTTGGCTTGAAAACTATTCTGTAAAAAATAGTTATTTTAGTTTGTCAAAAAAAACGATAAAAATAGCAGCTGCAAAAGGAGTCAAATTGTAACACTTGTCAAAATCTAAAATTTATTTTGTGTATTCCTATTGTTAAGTATCTTCATTCCATATTTAGTTGATTTCTTTGTAGATTTTGGTATAGAATTATGTAATAATGAGCTCAAATACTCATCCGAAACTTCAGCAAAGAGCGATTTAGCCGCCATTGTTTTGGTGACTTGGCCGGCACTTTTCGCTACTCGTTGGCTATAACAAATAGCCTACAAGTAGCTCAACCAATCAGAACGCAGCATTGATAACAGCCTACTTGTTGGATTTTAAACGCAAAAGCTCTTTTACTCCGCTCAACAAGATATTTCATTTTGATATTCTTTCTGTTTATTTTAGTAGTAAACAAAATTACATTTCGATCTGTTATTTATTTTGAATTTTCATACATTTTGATATTTTTTTGAATTTATATTTATTTTCTGATGCATCCGTCCGGTGTTCCGATCCGATCCATACTTTATTAAAACCGTCCTTCTGAACTCCTTGTTTGAACGGAACTTCTTTTCTACTTCATTAAATGTATGGCATATAAGTTTTAAAAAATGATCCCTAGGCATTTTTCGGAAGAACGTTCACTGCTTTTAACAACAACAACTACAACTAAATATTTTGCCAACAAATTTTAAAAGATAATGTATGGGGTTTGCATGGTAACGAGGCTGGAAGGGCATTTCCTTTCAAAAATAACGCAAAAACTTCAGTAGCTTAAAATAGTATTATCTACGACATTTTTAGGCATTCTCTTCCAAACTTTGCATTTTTACTATTATTGATGTGGCAAATGTGATGATGTAAGTGGATTTTTGAGAACCAGAATATTTATCAATGTCACTTTATCGTTAAAAGGGTCTTGAAATAGCCATAATATTAAGTATAGTAAAGCGAAAGTTCGGACGATAGAAACTGCAAAATAAGTTGGAGATGATTAAAACATGATTTCAGTTTCAAGAAAAGCTCGAAATAGATTAAGAATAAATGCGACTGATAAATTAATGCTGCTAGCTTGACAAAATGAAATCGGCCCGTGTGAGGCAGACGCTGTATTCCGACAAAAAGTCACCGACAGAAAATCGAGACTCTTCCGCCATAAATAATTGCAGGTATGTAGCGGGCTTTAGAAACTCATCAATTTAAATGTTTCCAAACTGGCTTGCTTGACAAGCTCTTAGTTAAGTTTTAAACTCAAACTATATTTAGCACCATAAATTTTGATATAAAAGTGGTATACTGAGGAAAACGTATTAAAGTTGTCATCTGCCTTCTGGTTAGCCTAGTTGTACAGTAAAGGTCGTCTATCGCGTGGGAGGCTCGCCTTCAATCCCTGGTCGGACCAGCGTCAGGATTTTAGACTGCGTTTTACTTTTGTCGGATAAGGACGTTGCATTGAGCCGATAGGAATTCAGAAACGTGTGTGTATCTGTCATATGAAAGGTCTCCGTCCACGGAGATGGTAAAATAGCAACGCGACTTATATAAAATCATACAAAATACAATATAATCTCTGCTAGCGGAACTAGCTATCTTCAAGTCCGAGGCTAGACTTTAGAATACCCCGAAAAACAAATGCGCAGAATTACATTAACCACAGTGTCGGGGTATTCTAAAGTTGCTCCAAGTCCGAAAACTAAGATTCTTATATAAGAAAGAGGAAAAAAACAATTGAAAAAAGTTTAGTGTGAATGAATTTCTTGAAACTCACGAATACGCCAATCTGCAGCGGCAGGGACTGCTTAGGAGTCTGGGAGTTGCGCCACAAAAGTGGTTGTTAGGACTGGTGCGAGCGTTGCCGCCATTTTGTTTTCCAAAGTGACAGGTGTGTTGAAAAATGGTAGAAAATATTTAATTTTTCGATCAGCTAAAAACTAAGGTGTTTGAAACAAATTCTCTCCTGGTGCTGGTTTTTACAGCAAGACATGAATTTGTCACATGGAGAAATTGTTTATCTCAATGTTGGGGGAAGAAGGTGAGAGATATTTCGAAATTTTGATAATCGATACAGTCACAAGTACATTTCGAACAAATAGCCGTTTATTAACCTTTTTAAGATAATTCTTAATAATTTCTTTCGTTTTAGGAAGACTTTTCTTTGAGATCTTGTATACAATAGATTGATATTGATCATGCTGACATTCAATAAGTTCATGTTTGAAAAGTTTTCTAAAATTACGTTCTTTTTCTGCCTTTTCATCGTCCTGACAAAGTGTAAACCCCGTTCCTCGGCTTTTCCTTTGGTTGCCAAAATTGTCATTTAGCTAGCTACTGGTTTGTGTCATATCTCGAGAAAGATACATTTATAATGCATCCTGCACAGCAAATTGGTCGAACTAATTGTTGGTGTCAACATAAAGAGAACTGGAGACTTATAATTTTGAATGTTCTTTAAATCTGTTTTAGGTAAAATTTACGTGTTCGGGCGTGCTATTGTTTTAATCTAATCCTTACCCAGACCACAACTCCTTTCCTTATTTATTTATTTACCCTTCTTGTCTACACTCATTAAAATTGAGTATTACAGACGTTATTAAATTTAAAATTTAGATTAAGTCAAATAATATTAAACATTAATAATTACTAAACATTATTGATTGGAGACAATACAGATTGCCTGTTTAAAGGATTTCAGGGTTGCACAGTTGATGGTTTGAGAGGGTACATTATTCCATTGTTTAATTGTTTTAGGATAAAAAGAGTACTTATAATAGTCACGAGAACAAGGAGGTAATCTTTAGGAATGTTCAGAATATCTTGTATTACAGTTGTGCTTCACAGCCTGGAGTTGTTCATTTTTGCATATATATAAGACCATTTGCTGTTTAAACAGGCAACACAGTCTTGTATTGGATCTCCGTTTTTTGAGGGTTTCCCAGTCTAGTAGTTGAAGCATTTCTGTTACACTACTGTCTCTCCTGTCGTATCTCCCTAGTATCCAGCGCGCGGCTCGATGCTGCACCATTTCCACCTGCGAGATGTGTTTTGCAGTGTATGGGTGCCATACTGACGAACAGTACTCCACGGCTGGCCTAACAAGTGTCTTATAGGCTGCCTCCTTGATCTTTATTGTTGGAGTTTGGAGGTTCCTTTGAAAAATCCAAGAGTTCTATTCGCTTTGGACGTAACTTTAGCTACATGCTCATTCCATCGCAGTTCCCATGACAGGTGGACACCCAGATATTTGATGTGGTCTATAGTCTCTAGGGTTTGGCCGTGAAGCATGTATGTAAAGTCTGATGGCTTGCACCTGCATTTAGATGGATTCAACATCATTTACCAATCTCTGGCCCAGCGTTTGAGCCTGGTAAGATCATGCTGTAGCTGTTTGCTGTCATTCACAGATTTAACTGTGAGGTATATGACAGTGTCATCTGCAAACAACTGAACTTTAGATTGCATGAATGATGGTAAATCCTTTCTGTAAAGGAGAAAGAGCAATGGCCCCAACACAGAGCCCTGTGGAACGCCAGATGACAAGGTCACATATGATAATTTCTCACCTCCAATTACAACACATTGGGTTCTGTTTGTCAGGAAATTTTGTATCCATCTATGTATATGACCGTTAATGCCATAATTGGCCAGTTTATGTAATAGACTCTTATGTGGTACCCTATCAAAAGCTTTTGAGAAGTCCATAACTATGACATCTGTTTGCTTTCCTTTCTGCATATTAATTTTCTTGCCAATTCATCAATGAAAAAAAAATATACAAAAAATACACACTTAATGACAACTCCCCAAAGGGGCTTTTCAGTGTCATGTTAAAAACCTCCCTCTTCCCCAATTAAGAATTCCAACCGGTAGGAGGTAAACCAGTGGGCTATTTACAAAGCGTGGTAAATTTGTCCCTGGGATCACCGAGGATAAATTCATTCAGTGGTCAGAGCCCGGGAATCGAACCCGGGTCTTCCGCACTCAAAGCCCGAGCTCTAACCACTACGCCACGCTGCCTCCGAACCCATCATCTCTTGTAATATGTGTGATAAAACTGCATGCATGAATAAGTACATGCCCCTGAGTACTGAAATTTAATATCCCCTTATTTTTATCATAATTATAATGTATAACATTTGACTTTATTTTGGTGTCAATTTGTTTATAGTTTGCAAAGGGCTACTAATAGATCATTTTACAGTTCCTGATAGGTAACCAAGCTTTTACATGAAACGGGGCTTAGGGTGACCTGACACAGTTAGAGAAGTGGAATTAATAGCATAACTACAGAATACCTCGCAACTGTTGATAATTTATTCCAGCGCATTCTTCGTTCTTTGAAAATAAATGCGTGGTCAAATCAAGAACAATAGTTGCGGGGTATTCTGTAGTTACTCTGAAATAATTATCATAAGAAAGATTTTCCACTTCTCTAAGTGTGTCAGGTCACTCTAAGCCTCAGTTTCATGCGGAAGCTTGAATACCTTTCAGGAACTAAAATTAATGGCCTATTGGGGACACAACCTTTACCACTCAGAGACAGATAGAAATCTTTTTCATGACACACAGACACATATAAAGACAAAATTAAGCAAGGACCTATAGTTATGCAATCATCCTTGTCCTAATGCATGAAGATCTGAAGGTCCAACTCCTTTCAGGTATTAGGACAAAGGGAGCACCTTCTCATTTGTGTTGGTCCAGCCAGGAATCGTAACCTAGTCTCCCACATGACAAACCAGCACCTTTCCAAGACCTAGACTAACCAGACAGCAGATGATAACAATTTTACTGTGCTTCTCAGCAGTTAAATATCAAACAAAAATTTAACATTAATGATTAGTTGTAAACTCAGTATTTCAAGATATTTCAATCAGTACAAAAAAATGTTTTATGACTAAACTCATTGTCATGATTAAAGATAATCAAAGTAGATATGATTTATCAAGAAAAAGCATGTTACATAATGCCTTTCCTATAATTTAAATTCTAGTACTTGTAATTGGTTACTTTTTTGGACAACCACCTATTTGAAAAAACGTTGAAAGCCTGTAGTTCTATATTTGATTTAGTTATGCTGTAGGATTAAGAATCACTAATAAGAAAAGAAAATTTGTTTTCAAAGAACTTATTTGTTTCCCACTGACTATCAAAACCTCTATCTAATCTATCCACAAATTATTATTCTTTTTGTGACAGATGTAGTCTGCATACTCTTTGATCTTTAAAAATCTTGATCATTATAGTTTTTATCATTAAAAACTGGATCATTGGATAATGCAATTTTGGCTTAGCCATTATGGTATGTGAGCCAATGTTTACCAAATATACAAAATTAATATTATGGTAAGTGTATGCAGTACATCAGCTTAAAATTAAATTTATTTATTATTTTTAAAATTTTATTTATATTAAATTTGTCTATTATCTTGTGAGCATTTTTACTAATTATACCATTCACAGTCGTTGGATATGAAATGATTATAGCCAACTCGGCACTATGGCTATCTATCTTATATTATCCAACAAACAATCATGGGTAATTATTAATTTTCTATTTATGTACTGTATAGTTTCCGTGTCTTCCATACTTTAATTTCAGTGAATTTTTTTAGTCATGTGTGAAAAAAAAATGTGAGTAAAGAAACCTGCAACATTGTTTTGATTTTGAAGGTTTTCAACTTCAAGACAGACACTGACTTGGATTCCAGATTCTTTCTTTTCAAGGTAATTTTTTAAGACTGCTTATATTATTTTTTATTTATTCTAATCTCAGAGCTAATATTGGATGTTTGTAAATTTTGATGTTTTAGAGCTTACAGTAGATGCTTGAGTCAGTATCAATAGTTTTATATGTACATGTACAGTGTAAGAGTCAAAATTTTGATGATTATTCATTTTTGGAGTGACACGATCAAATTTAACTCTAGTTCGTATCAATTTGCAGCCTGCTTAGTGGAAGAATATCATCACTGAAAGATGAAACTGGAGCTGTGAGTCATGGAATTGATATATTTTAATCTTAACAACATCTTAATAAGTAAAATATACACTATTTAAATATCGACTTAAAAGCAACATTTGTTCAGGTTGATTGTCATGTTATAGAGACTGAGTATAATTTTGTATCATCTTTTTCTTTGGGCAATCCCTCCTCCTGTTTTGGCCACCCCTTCCCTTTGTTCGGGCCGCCCTTTCCTCCCGTTTGGGCATCCCCTTCCCTGTTTGGTCAACCCCTTACTCACATTTTGGCAATCCTTTTCTCCTCTTTGGACAACCCCTTCCCTTATTTGGGCAACCCCTTACCTCTGATTGGAAAGCTACTGACAGTATACTTCCTGTTTTGGTAATCCAGGATTCACTCAGTCATGAAAACTACCCTATAGAGGTCTTGAAACATTGCAAAAAGTTGTCAACTCAATCATAATGTGTTATAGACTTACGAAACAATTGAGATCGCATGATGGCTATATAATACAGTTCATAATAATAATTCTATTAAACTAAAGCTTTTATCCTTTTTTATTTTTCAGATCTTTATTGATCGAGACCCAGAAGCATTTGTCCCTATCCTTAATTTTTTGCGCACTAAAGAATTTCATTCAAGGTACAAAGACTGCTTTGTTTATATTTGTACATACAGTTTTTTAATTAAAATACAACTGCACCCCCAATAAGTTTGATCTTATTCGGCTTGCAAAGAGAGATGTTCAATATGTCATGTGATATTTCAGTGTTTGGTACATAACTTTGGAAAACCAGCACATGTGGTTGATCACAAGATATAACGATATCTTATACTTAGTATACCCCACAACCCATCCCACAGGATTCATTTGATTAGTTTTATGGACCAGAAAATACATATTGATTATTTTGTTATGATCCTCCCATCATTCGGTCAACATTAATCCAGAAAAGGTTTTTTCAAAAATTAATGCAAATTTCACCATGAAAAATAATCTTTAGGAATTTTATGCAACATGCAAAAACATGTAAACTACTGCAGTAGTAACAGCGAGATACTATTATATTTATACGTCTAGAAAATATGGAAAAATACCAAAAATTGTAATATTTTCTTAAACCAAATAAAAAACTACACTTCTGCTGAAAAATAATTCCTCTCAGCTAAGAAATTTCAGAACAAATGGAATTTTTTATTCCCTCCTTTACTAACCAACGAACATGTACAGGCTACTTACAATAAATGGAAAACTGGAAACCTTAGAACTCAACTTTTTATTTTGAAAAACAAAAATGCCGTACCCCAAAGTATTAGTTTGTATATATATGTTGTAGTTTAAAATATATTTTAGTTTAAAATAATTTCAAACTAGGTGGAAATGATTTAAACTAGGTCATTTGAGTTCAAACTAGGTTAAAACAATTTGAACTAAGTCAATTCAATTTAAACTAGGAGAAAGTAATTTGAACTAATCAGCAATAGGGATAGTATTGGTTCTCATTGGTCCTGGGACCTATAAATTATAAAATTGAGAATTATAGTGTGGATAGTAACGATAGCTTGTGTGGTTAAGTGGATAAGGAACAGGACTAGAGATTCAGAGGTTGTGAGACACTGGTCAAAAAAGAAAAAAAAAAGGTAAGGGCTGGGTTATATTGGGGGTAGGTCAAAGGTGGTGAAGTGGGGTGGGGGGTTAGGAAAAGTGTATAGGAGGGGAATAAAACGATAAGAGAAAAAAAGAAAGAAAAAGTTAGTTTTTTTCCGACAGTTAATACAAAAATAACCTAGTTTAGATCATTTTCACTTAGTTTGAATTAAATTGACCTAGTTTGAATTGAATTGACCTAGTTTGAATTGAATTGACCTAGTCTGAAACCATTTTAAACTAAAGTTCATTTTAAACTACAACATATGTATATTTTGTACATACTTTAATATTTAGCAAATATTTTCTTTTTGCCTTATTTACAGGTCTAGCTTTATCTTTTCATTTTATGTGTTTTTGCTTTTGTTTATATTCTATTTTATAATTTTAATTTGTAAAAATGTAAAATTTATTAGAAAAGAATATTAAACAAAAATAACATGTAAAAACACTGTTCATAATAGTATATACACCTATTTTTCATTTTACTGTAACTGATCGAGGCAACCACAAGTGGACTACGTGTAACTATGTTGCTTAGAAATAAATATCAAATTTATTTATTATTTTCAAATATTGAAAAATCATTTTACTTAATAATACTAACAGTTTTATTATTCAATCTTTAATATACTCACCTTGGAGGTTGGTTGGCCGCATCTTGATATGCATTAATGTGACAGCGCGA
>JAOTRI020142262.1:0-10678 GCA_028564885.2 Zoanthus sanctaehelenae
AATCTTACCTTACAACAGGAATGTTACCTTACAAACAATCAAGATATTTTCCGCAGTACGCACGGCTCTATAATGCTGCCGCCTCGCCAGCCTCGCGTCTTCTCTCGGCTGGCTTGTTGGCAATAATGTAGCTACATTCTAACCCGCGCTCTGGTTGGTCGAAAATCTATGTTTTATCAGTGTAAATAACATACAAGATGTGTTTTATTGTTTTTTTGCAACAGGCTTTCCTCTTGCCAGTATTTTTTTTATGGCGGAAAATACATTTGAAAAAAAATTGTGATGGAATTCTCTGCAAACCAGCAGAATGTTTTGAAAAACAAGAAGAAGCGAAAACTGTCTTGAGCTCGCGTTTTGTCGAGCTCTTGGAGAACAACCTCAACATTATCGTTGAGTGTGCTGATGCACAAGTGACGAAAGGGCATCGCAAAAGGAGCAGTGAAAATATTTGAAGTCAAGCACAAAACAATAAGATATTAAAATTCTTTGTACATTTGTACATTTAAAAAACAAGTCAAAAACCTATACACTGCAACGCAGACAGCATAAGCACTTAGGGGCGGATGCAGGGGGGTGAATTGGATGAACTTTCACCCCCCTTTTCTTCAATTATTTGGTACATTCTTTGTACTTGCCACCCTTCTTCTCCTAGAGTCACTGGTAAATTCTTTGTATTATTCACTCCCCTTCTAGAATTTCTGGATCCGCCAGTGGAGCCCTGTGACAGTTCAGATATGTATATATGATCTACAGTAGGTACTACCTTTTAATGTAATACTTACAATCCAGTTGCTGATAACTGACACTGGACAAAGAATAAGCGTGGCTGTCCCCGACTGGATATTATTGTTTGTCGGATTCCCAAACAAAGAAACTGTAGAAGATGGCAGAACTTTATCATCCACTTCATCATCAACAATTACATGACTGATGCCATTAGTCACCTTGGCCTTGTTGTTCCTACCATGAGATTCCTTGTTTATCCACTTTTCGTTCTTGATTTTCTTTTTAGCACTTCTATTAAGAGCAGAATTTATAACATATCTTTTGATAGCATGGTAACAGATAAATGTTCATTGAGACTGAGTCACACAAGTTTAAAGGCCCTTTTACACCAGAAAACATTTGTTTGCACACAGCAGTAAATATTTTGTTTGTCGTTTGAAAACAAAGAGTAGGCTAGTGTAGACGAGCCCGAATAGTTACATGGAAATTGAAAGATGAAAGTTACAAGTGATGAGAAAACTCTAAAATTCTTATGAAAGATACAATCATATTAGTATGTCGACAATTGCGGTTTAAATACTTCCAAATTCTTAACAAATGAACTCTTTGTTTCAAAGTTTATTGATATAACCTTAATTACTCGGGCTACCTGTGGTAGGCCGAGTTTAGGTTTGGGTTTGCAATCTATCAATCTATCAATTTATCTATCGTCAATGTCGAAAACGTGTAAGCCCGCGTTGTAATCAGTCTGCGGTTTTCCCATGGTCAAATCAATATGGCTAATTTTGGCTAAAATAGTTACTTTTAGAAAAGATGTCTTCCAATGAACTCCTCGCTCCGACGGTCAAAGTATACACAAATTAATGATGGACAAGGCAATTGTTTGAGTCAGCTCGCTTTGTATTCGTGTCATGATCAATCCAACACGGGAAGTGTTTCTAAAACTGTTTTGCGACTTCAAAACGGGATAATTTTTCTTTGCAATTACCGCAAGTATTGTGCGAAAGCTGGAAAGATTGTTTAAGGCGAAAACAAGTTTACGGTGGGTTATTTGTGTCACACGTGTTAATGTTTGTTGACGGAGTGCTGCCAAATGTTGCATAATTTAGTCTTTGTCGCGTTGCATGAGGTTGTTAGCAGAGCGGCTTATGGCAATTTTTGGGCAGAATCATTCATTTTGTGATACAAGCATAAAACTTGGCATAAATAAACTTAAGACCCATCACTATGAATGCAAACATTAGGTAGCCCGAGTGAACGCGTGTGTACGCGTCTAGTTTTAAGTTAAAACAAACGTTAGTTTTAAAAGGAAAATGCTCTTCAAACTAAACGCTAAGAAAAAATTTGAGCAACAGGCAGGAATTGAACCAGCAAATCTCTGATTGCTGGTCAAATGCTCAACCTACTAAGCTACAGAATCAAGATTTCTGTAAGACCCACTAGTAGTGTTTTTTATGCTTAACAAAGGATTTTCACTGTATGAGTTTGACATCCAACGGATGACTATAATATACACGTTATTTAAAATAGAATTTACAAATTTAATCAAATTCATCTCTTTAAAGAATGAAAAATAAAACCTACTTTGTCAGTTTTGGCAAGGTGTACTGTCTAAAGGCAAATCCAGGTTGCTTTATGGACTTGTTATCAGCTATCCTGAAATTAGAAAATGATCGCGTCATATTCTATGAAAATGTTTTAAATGTTTTTATATAAATATTGCTATTTTCAACCTACAGTTATGGCACACTTATGATATTGAATTGAGGTTTTTTCTGATGATTTTTACCTCGAACCCCTATTTAAATTATTAACTATAATTGGACGATGTGGCTCCTCCAATTCAAAGATATTGGAGGAGCCAATATCTTATTATATTATCTATATATTATATTATCCAATACCTCCAATTATATTATTACCCCTTTTTCACTGTATCTTTGTCGGTTTTTCATATCACTTCTTGAAACTGATTTCTTTTAAAGAATGAATCAAAACTTAAGAAATCGCTATTCTTTTACTATCAAAAGTAATAATTAATTTTAATAAAATGGAGCATGTATAAAGTTTGAAAATGCTTTAGAATTTGTATGAATAGCTGAACATACACTAAATCGTATGTAGTCTTTGATTCAGTTGTTTTTATTCCAAAGATGGTTCACACGACTTAGATAAAGGTTTAATAACACAAGACGTGAATTTCCAGGAAAACTACGACTGTTTTCAACCATCTAAAATATAAATCAAATTTAACTCCTTCGCGTCGGGGTAAAAGAAAAGCATTTTCTTTTACTCTGATCAAGGACTAACGTCTGAAACGCCAGTAAGTATTCTTTCTTTTATACGGTGTATAACGTATATCATTATTTATTACTAAATTGTTCATTAGAAACACGGATGCAGCTCAAACTAGTTTACCGCTAGCTAGTTTTTTCTAATAAATTGCACCCTATAGATTATACAGAAAATAACTCAATGCTTTCATCAAAATTTTCCTGCAGAAAAAAACTTCCTTTCATTCGCATTACATATTTCATGCGTTTTAAGACCTCAATAAATCTTTTTAAGGACTCACAGGAGCCCCGATAAAAGGACTTAACTTTCATGATACTAACTAGCCAAATGGCTCGTCATTACTATGAACAAATTGTGTTAGTTAAAGTCAGAAAATATGATACTGTTTAAGCTGTGACGACGTCTACAAGATTATAAAAGTTACCAAGAGGTATGCTTTGAGAACATTTAAAGATTTAACAATAAACTTTAAGTTATGGAATTAAAGTGGCAGGTTTACTGAAATTTATTGATTTGTCTAATTTTAATGGTTTTACTACTAAAAAAATTAAAACGTTTACTAGGACTCAAACAATAAACATATTAATTCACATTTTGAAACTCACAGACTGTTTTGAAGCAGCACACAAAAAATGATAGGCTACAAAAAACAGATTAAGTGAGTTTAGTCATAACATTTAATTGTTTTTCATCGATCAAGCAACAAACATCACAGCAATTGGTTATGAAATATTTTGGAGGCCTTTATCTTACATTTTTGCTCGATTTCTTTGAGTATCGTTTTTCTTTGTTGTTGACTTCCGTGTTACGTCATTACCCTCTTCATTCATGGACGGCTGTTTGACTTTTGGTATTTCCTCAGGTGACATTAAATGAGCTGATTCTTCTTTCTCCTGCAAAGTATAAAACTGTCGTCACCACCATCATCACCACTATTACCACCATCACCATCATCATTACCATCATCATCATCACCACCACCATCATAATCACCATCACCACCATCATCATCATCACCACCATCATCATCCTCATCATCACCACTACCATCACCACCACCATCATCATCATCACCATCATCATCACCATCATCACCACCACCACCATCATCATCATCACCATCATCATCATCACCATCATCATCATCACCATCATCATCACCATCACCACCACCACCACCATCATAATCACCATCACCACCATCATCATCATCACCACCACCACCATCATCATCATCACCACCACCATCATCATCATCATCACCATCACCATCACTATTAGTACATACTATACAAGTGAATAATGCTTTTGGCACACGCTGATTGGCCAGCTTGAAGGTGAATAGCCAAGAAATATTCACCATTGAGCAGCAGAAGAAAAATAAAATGGTTTCACAAATAAAGTTACTCGTTGGACCACCAGTTCCTCAGCTTCTGTGGTATATGCTAAAGCAATTTTTCACCTCAGTGTCAGTGAAAGTGGTGGATAATTAGCTCCCCACTTCAGTGAATGAATAATTGTACATTATTGAGTTTTCAACCTCAAAACTTGCTTTTCTGATTGATTTACTCAGTCTCGGATATCAGATCATATACATACTGAAGGACCATATATGTTTTAAAATTTTTTATAAACATATAAACTGATCTGTAAAAAATATTTCCTTCACAAATTTTCGGCAGCTCGCACTGCTGCCTTTCTCAAGTGTACAGATAAAAATTAAAAATCAAGTAAGCGTCGCTAAGAGCAACGATCCTCCAGCCGGCAACTTGTCCGAGTGCAGTGCCAGAACACACATTCATTAAAAAGGTACTATTTTCTTAAGGTTTTATTCATTCCAAATAATTGCTTATTCAATTTGTTAAGTCGAAGTCCTCAAGCCTAGTAATCCTAGCCCTAATTTTCTTGGCCGAGGACGTGCACCCTATTGCCCTAAATAATTCCTGAAAGTTTCACCAAGATTGGCCCAGCCATCTCTGAGTCTATAGAGGCCGAAGCAAAGGATTTCCACACCCCCAAGTAAACCTTCGCCGGCTTCGCCAGCTGGATAATAAACTATTATGGTGCGAGATGTGCTTTTCTGAGTGTCAGAGCGCGTTCTAGAGTTCGTCTAACGATTGACGAAATGCATGACAAGAATTGGGTCAAACCTTTCCTTCATTAACGGTGAAAGTTTCTAACTCGATCTTAAATCTTTTCATTGTACATTCAGTAG
Source organism: Zoanthus sanctaehelenae (assembly GCA_028564885.2). Taxonomy (NCBI): domain Eukaryota; kingdom Metazoa; phylum Cnidaria; class Anthozoa; order Zoantharia; family Zoanthidae; genus Zoanthus; species Zoanthus sanctaehelenae. The sequence continues at coordinate 5,237 of JAOTRI020142262.1, forward strand.
TTAAAATATTCCTGTATTCTTTTACCGGTTTTTCTTAACATGTTTTTTTTTCTCTTGTTACTGTAGTGCACTCATATCTTTATCAGATATTACATGATCACCACAAGCAAGAAGAAGAAAACACGTCTTGAAAAGGATTTTTTATCAATGATGTCTGTAAATCAAAACACCACAGACATTCATTTAAAATATGAAAACTTGGTTTACTTAGGTTAAGCATAGACGCAACTTTAATGACTTACTTTTACATATTCACCAGCCAACATACTTGACACAATGTCGACAAGAGCTTCTAAGATATCTGGCGGCGTTTTCTAAAAGAACAACAGTTTAAATATTTCATAGTACGCCTTAAACAAAACACAATTAAGCACCATTTACTGGAATTAGCTGTTAAAGAAATAGAATTTTCTTGAGAAATTTACAGCCTGTGAAATGTAAAACTAGCTCACATACAGAATAGGTTTTTGGATATCTAAAAAAAATAAACAATTCTCAAACTTCTGTTTCATCAGCGTCAAACCTATAACTTTTTCAAAACGTTCTTTACAAAGATATATGGAGATTAAAATCAAATTCGAATGTAGAAAAAGTCACAATGTGTACATTATGAATTCACATCTTAATTTGTGATTATATTTTTACCTTGTATTTGAGCTTTCTAAACAGTGGTTTAAGGTATCCTTGGGTCTGGCTATGAGTGGCACTGGCAATCTTACCCTAGGTAAATACGAACTAACAAATCAACAACTGTATAATAAAATGGTACCCAACCAACGTTACTAGCGTTTCCTTCCATTAATCTACTATAAGCACGAGTGAGCCTGGCTGTTAGCCACCGTAGGCAGCTGCACAATCATTTGGGGTGAAAATTTCAATCTGTTTTAAAATTAGTTTGCCGTTAAAAATAGGTATTTCTTTACATAAAAGCACAAATCCACACGGCAGCTCCAAATATAGAATTTGCAGTAAATACATTCTAGCCGTTAACCACCGGAGTTTCGTTACAGAGATCAAGTGAGACTCCATTGCATCTTAGATTCCAGGAGACACTGGCACTTTACTTTATTTACCAAGCTCTGAAGGAGGCAAAACTTAGAAAGTTTCAGAAGAAAGTGAAAAGGTAATAGAAGGACGAGCAAAGATATCGCACAGTGATGAAATAACACTCGCTATTTAGGGTGATCATCCAGTTCCAGAAAGCAGAAAATAACCCCGCCTAAATTGCATACCAAAATTCTGTACTGTATAACAAAACAATAGACTTTTACTTTAAACTTGATAAGAGCAACGGATTAAGCACAATACTTTTCTTTTACACAGAGCGTCCTATAGCATACAAACCTCAAGCTTTCTTTTCTCTTCCTGTGGTTTATCATTCAAGTCCACGGCCCAACACTGCATCAGGAACTGGCCAGACGGTACATAAAACAAAATATTCAAACTTGTAATTGAATTGAATCTAACGACCAATAACATCGTATGTTACTGATACCTACTATACATTATCTGACCTTGAACTCTTTTATCTAACTAAAGATCCGGTTATCTAAGACAAATCAGCACATTCGGCTTAGATTTTGGTCTCTATAAAGTTCGATGGTTCTTAAATACGGGTGCCGGTGTTCGAGGGACGGGCTTAAATGTAATTTCACACGGGGAGTGGTGAAACCCCCGAATTGTTTGCTCACGAAACTGAATGAATCTAGACCCCATGCTTCACGAAAGTCCTTGTTATGTAGCAGTCTAATGTCGTAATATTCTTAATGCAAGTATTCTGGGCAAAGAAGTGGTTTCACGTTTATGACGTTTGAGAATCTTTTTTTGATTATTTTCTTTAGTATTTAAGGAAACCATTAGAGGCATAATGTGGCTTGGAAGAGTTTATGCAATAATCTCGAATTTTCGAAATAGTTCCAAATGTTGTTTAGTATTATAGAAACCTTCTTACCTTCCAACATGCTACAAGAACAATTCAATATAAAACTAGTTTGTTATTTATACAGTGTATTAGATTCTTCTCAAAGATAGTCTATGTCAAATTAAGAAAAGGTACTGTAAGAGAGAGATATCACAAACCAGATCAGATATACTCAAACCTTTTGGTCGCGATGCAGGGGAGCAAATTTATCACACCACAGCAAGAACTTAGAAAAAAAATTCTAGTCGAAAATTTGCGACTAGTTTCAAAATTCTAGTCAATTATTTTCAAATTCTAGTGGCAAATATTGTATCAAAGGGAAGAGTAGTGTTTGTCTCTAACGTTTTGTGGAGTAGAGGATGGTCTACATAATAAGTGGCTTTCAAGAACAATTCGCCGGCAACCAAAAGATGGAGCACCTTTGAAAGTATTTCGCTTCCACAAAACATTGAAACTGCATTATACAAGTAGTTTCCATTTGCTGTGGTCTTGAGCGGGACTACAGATTGATCTCTGGTTTGAATAATATCGTGTGGAATTAAACATGAGGCGAATTTATCACAGCCAAGACCCTTGTGGTCTGGAGTTTGTAACCTGGAGGTCTCCTTTGATAATACATCCTGTTTACTAACTAAAACTTTCTTAGCCCTTTCTAAATCTTCGCGGACCAGAAATGTTTTGAAATTTTTTAAACTGCGACCACTCAAGTTCATTTCGAAATGTTATAAACAAAAAAGATAAAGTTGGAAAAAACGTTGGAATATTGAAAGCATTTGTACAGCGGTTTTACAAAAAGTGCGCTCGCCCTTTGTTAAAGACTGTGTGCAATTTTAAAACCAGGGGCTTTACACAAAATGGCGCACTTTGGCGATGCGAAGGAAACACTTGGTGCAAAATTTGTGCGGAAACTCGATCTTGGTGTAAAAAATGCAAGCAAATAAAGTCATGAGAAAACGCGGCCTATACAGGTGCAATTTCCAGCCCTGCACAAACAAAACAAGTACTGATACCTGTAAATATTTAAGGATAACTTGCTGATCACGCTGTGCATCGCCTTTTCCCATTCCATTTGCCATTTCCTGTAAGAAAGAAATCTCAGGTTAGGAGGTGCTAAGAAATTTGCATCATCGGAAATATTATCAACTCTTCAGTCTAAAACAATAGGTGAGAAGGATAAATCTTTGCATTCCTGCCTTAAGTGCGCTCTGACAATGGTTACTGAATGAGTACTGTTATTTTAAAAGACTGATAAACTTTAAAATTAGAAATAAAATTTTTTATAATATGCAATTTGGTTTTAGACAAAAACATTGTACGCTGATGGCATGCAAGTCTTTTCCGGTCCACTGGTATTGGTAATTATGCATGTGGAATATTTCTTGCTCTTAGTACGTTTAGAACATCAATTTTTATGTACAAATAGATATCTGAACAGACATAACAATAATGCTACTGAAAAAAATAGCAAAACAGTTACTGTTCATCAGCAGGATGCCCAAATTGTATGCAATTCTACAATAGGTTTCGGCTCCAATAAATACCAATTCAAGAACAATTTAGGTGGAGCTACCCATTAAGTGAGCACAGTAACTGAACAACGTTAGTAATAAGTGATTGTCCTGTGTCTTTGGGCGGAATGGTTGGAGCAATTAGTAATATAAGATCTCTGCTTTCCAACCACAAGCTCCCCGATTCAATCCTGTTTTTTGCTGAGATTCAAATATTTCTGCCCAAGCCAAGTCAGCTTTCCATTCTTCCGGGGTAGGTAAATGAGTACTAGTGTCTGCCGGGAGCTAACCTGCAATGGATTATGTAGCAAACTGCATGAATGCTAAAAACCTTCATTATATCTCAGTACTAGGTCTGAATTTTGTTGTGAAAGCTGTTTTGTTTACTGGGAATGAAAATTTCATCAAAAAATCCAAGAACAAACATCGTTGATTTTCCCGTTCCAAAAACGACGCAAAACGGTAATTTTTTCAATTTTTACACTTCAACTAGTGACATTCTGCAGAAATGACAGTTTATTCTTGCATCACTGGCTTTACAAACTTAAAGCAACTACTAAAGTTTGATTTAAAACCAAAGTGGAAACATGGATTGAACTTGTTAACCTAGTATAATCCTAGCACCCTTCACTTTCCGACGGCAACTTGTCGAGTTGTTTGAAAATGAACAAATTTAAGACTTGCCGAGAAATACTTTTGCATGGCTATGCAGACAACAATATTTCGGACGAAGAATTTGTTCCATTATACGACTGTTACGTTAAAAAAAATCCAGATTTCGGCTATCAATCGTACGATGTTTTCGATCTAGAAAACATGAATTTAGCTGACTGCAAAGGTGAATTTCGAGTTTAAAAGGTAGACCTTCCTCGCCTTGCAGCCTGCCTTACATATTCCCGCAGTGTTCCATTGCAAAACATTAGTGGTGGTTTGGAGGGACTGTGTGTGCTGCTGAGACAAACGAGTTATCCCTGCAGATTCCGCGATATGATTCAACGTTTTCCAAGACCAGTTCCTGTTTTGAGTTTGATTACAAATGAAGTCATCGATTCTATTTATGACTACCACTGTCATCTCGTAACACAGAAATCCCACTTGCCTTCTGTTCCTCGCTCATCTTTTTGCTGAACTTTTTTTGGAGAAGGTTCCACCGCTCTCATACAGCTTTTTTATCCTTCAGTTGGAATTTGGAGAGTATAGATTTCATTCAGACTATCAGCTATCGCTTCTCAAGCCGGTCCACGAGTGGGACTTTCTTTCTTTGTTCCCAAAATATTTCTTACTAGCATTTCTTTAGAAAAAGCACATGTCATTCGCTCCATTCCATCGGCCTAGAGTAAAACAACGGGAAACGAGTGGTAAAACATAATGCATAATTTTGAAAAGAATGAAGAATCAATGCAGCTAAAACCTTGGCCAAGTAGCCTAATTACTCACTTGGATTTTTGCTCTTGATCATCAGATGCCGCCATATTCATTCTGAGTCTACAGATGTCCTTTTAAAATACGATGAATAAAACACGTTTTATGCCAAAAGCTATTCAAGTAAATTACGAGAAGATATTCTCTTAAATTGCAAAAACTAAAAGGCCAGAAAAAAATGAGTATAAGCGGACAAAAGACTCGTATCTAATCACGTTTTCTAGACACCGCGAAAACAAGCCTTTAGAGGTCGGCTCCAAGCCTACACGACCTCGCGCAAAATGTACGACCTCAAACGGAAACAAAGTTTCACTTCTAGGCGCCGTCGCCGTCCTGAAAAGTCTTTTTGCTAAAATCATTGGGGGTCATCAACGTTTAAATAATGTTGAATCTATAAATTTAGTACTTAATCAGCAATCACTTGAAAAAATTAATAATTTTAAATATTTAGGAGTAACTATTAATGAAAATTTTTTAAACTTGGCAGACCATACACCGATTCCGAACATGGCTGATTGACGCGCGGAGACTGGTTCGAATATTGAAAGCGAGGCTAGTCAGTCGTCAGTGATGCATGCAACCGTATATTTC
>JAOTRI020142273.1:0-10678 GCA_028564885.2 Zoanthus sanctaehelenae
AGAAACGGTTGCCATGGCAATTTTGTAATTTCGCATGTGAAATTATAAAATAATGCTGAAATTTCGCGCCAAAATTATGGAGTAATTTGTCACCCATGATATTAAAAACATAAAATTCTTCATGCAAGATCTATTCAAGCAATTTCCCATGAATATTCTCAATTGTTCAAGTACAGAGTCGGAAAACAATGGTGACAAAGTAACATCTTCAAACCTGGACGCCATTTTGGCTGCGTAGAAACGGTTGCCATGGCAATTTTGTAATTTCGCATGTGAAATTATAAAATAATGCTGAAATTTCGCGCCAAAATTAAGGAGTAATTTGTCACCCATGATATTAAAAACATAAAATTCTTCATTCAAGATCTATTCAAGCAATTTCCCATGAATATTCTCAATTGTTCAAGTACAGAGTCGACAGCTGAGAGTCTTAAATCGTCCGCTATAGGAGCTGACACACATTTATATATTAAGAATACTCGCAAATGGATTACACAACACTGGGAGCACTGCTGCACTGTTTTCAATATTTGTGAGCGTGAAACTGTAACTTAACAACTAGGCTAACCTGGAAACGATTATTATATAATATAATATTACTGATATAACACAATAACACAACGACTATAATGATCGTCTCTTGAACACAAATAGTAGACAAAGGCTTAAATACTTTATACTATTTCAGATTCCTGTCCACAAGACAACATTGCGTCGAATGTTTAGTCCTCCTATTTTAAATACTTAAAACCTTACACTATCTGCAATACTAGCTTAGTACTCTAACCTGTTGATCTATGAAACTACACCTGGCCGAGCTGGTTATTCTAGTGTCACCCTGAGGTGTACAACGATTAAGAAAGAGTTTGTACTGCAGTGTTAATGACAAAATGAACAACGTCACAGCCATTATAATGGAGACTGAGTTTGTTTGGTGTAAACAATGACCTTATGAATGATCAATCATTCTCGTTTACCGCACCTAGTTTCCCTCTTCTGAAAAATGGACGTGATATGAGTTGTCTCCACTGTTTTTAATCATCTAAAATATTCTCTGTAATGTTTCACTTCTTCATGTCTTCTTCCACTACCTTACTCCAGATCTTTCTTGACCAACATAATGGCATTCTACCTTCTACCTCCAGCTCTATAGGTCTCCTAAGGATGTTATTCTCACCCCTACATTTGATATGGCCAAATCATCTCGGTCTTGTTTTCCTTAATCTATGTTCAAGGTTCCCTTCTACGGCCAGCCTACTGGCTTTTTACCTTCCATCTCCAGCTACATCACTCTCCTAAGTATGCTACTCTCATCCCTACATTTTATATGATCAAACTTTCTCAACCTTGTTTTCCTTAATCTATGTTTAAGGTTCTCTTCTTTGACCTACCTACTGGCCTTCTACCTTCCACTACCTTACTCCAGGTCTTACTTGGCCTACCTACTGGTCTTCTACCTTCCACTACCTTACTCCAGGTCTTACTTGGCCTACCTACTGGTCTTCTACCTTCCACCTCCTGCTCTATAACTCTCCTAAGTATGCTACTCTCATCCCTACATTTTATACGACCAAACTTTCTCAACTTTGTTTCCCTTAATCTATATTCAAGGTTCTCTTCTATGACCTACCTACTGGCCTTCTACCTTCCATCTCCATCACTCTCCCAAGTATGCTATTCTACATTTCACATGGCTAAACCACCTCAACCTCATTTTCCTTAATCTTTGTGGAATGCTCTCCACCAAGTTCTTCTGACCTCTGAGTTTGTCCCATAAAGCAAACATGATCTTATTAGTGATCCTCGTGGTTGTGTACGACATTTGTAAGCCATAGCAAAAAAAAAAAACTTAAAAATAAAATTCAGGCTACAACAAACAAGTTTAGTTGTGGCAGTGTAAGTAAAACAATCGTCTAACCTGAGTTTGTTCACTTGATGGTGTGTGTTGGAATCTAGTGACAGCACTTTGCAGACATACTTGACAAACTCCAGAGATGGATTATTGAGCGGCAGGTGAGATCCAGGCAAAACTGGAAACTCTGCACTGGCATCCTTCTGTGCTGACCTATCCCCAGTTAGTGTGTGTTGGATCTTTTGAGTTATTCTGAGGTAGAACCAATGAATACGGTATTAAATAAAGCACCCTCGCCTTAAGTACACCCCCCTGTCCACAGCTTATAATTTCAAAACAATTCTCCCATTATCTGTTTTTTTTATTGAAAACAATAAACCTGGAAAAAAATAAGAAGGCAGCGTGGCTGAGTGTCAAGTTGAGGCTTTGAATGCGGAAGACCCACGTTTGATTTCCCAACTAAAACTACTGAATGAATTTGATCCCTGGGGAAAATTCACCACACTTAGTTTGCCTCCTACCTGTTGGGATTCTAAATTTAGGGGTGGGATTTTAATATGACATTGAAAAGCCCCTTTAGGGAAGTTGTCATATAGTATTTATTTATTTATCTAAAATATAATGTCATTATATTTAAACTTATTTAAACTACAAGATTTACTATTTTGTACTCACGTAAACAGTTGCTGTGTGAGCTCGCCTTGAAGTCTCTCTTGGGCGAACGTTACGAGACTTGGCGTGACTGATGGCTCTGTCGTCCTCTACAATGACAAAAGACAAACCACCAATAATGAGAGATGTGTGACAATCAATTAAACTATCGCCGTACTTACTCTTATAAAAGGGCGAAAGAAATGTCATCAATTAATAAAAATATGTGATAGCCTATCATAAAATAATTAAAGCACCACCGTACTTGCTTTTCTATAACAACGAAAGACAAGCCATCATTTGTTAACGAAGTGCGATAATTAATATCAGCTTAACAATTTACTTGCTTTTGTATATCAATTATCAGTATAAACCTACTAACGGTCTAATACGAATCCTGCATTCTGATTGGCTACTCAAATAGAGGTTTTTGTGATAGCCTGCAAGAAGAGAAAAGATGGCGGATCTAAATAGTAATGATCCCCGTTTTGGTACAATAATATCAGAGGAATTCATCAACAGTTTAATTTGTACATCCCTTTGTGACTGATTAGTAGGTTTATACTAAAAATTGAAATATTTTTTTCGCTTTTTTGCTTTGCAAAAAAGCAATATCTGTAAATTAGTATCAGCTAAAGAATCAAATCATTTATTCGATAGCTAAAAAGCTACATTCCTTTCGAGCCTAGTAGCCCATGGAGCCGGCGTTTATCTCCGGTTTCTGTAGTGTTAAGCGGATGTGAGAGTCTTTAACTCCCCCTGGACGGGACACTAATCCATTGCAGGTTAGCTCCCAGCAGATGCTGGTACTCAGCTTTCCATCCTCCAGGGGTAGGTAAATGAGTTGGTTTAGGCGGAAAAGAAGACCACACAAAGATTCAAATCTCGGCAAAGTGCCGGGATCGAAATCGGGACTTCGTGGTTGGAAAGCAGAGATCTTACCAACTGCGCCATTCGATAGCTAGTAAAGATTGAATCCAAAACTATCTAAAAATAACAGTGTTAATGCAAACTTTTTCTATCTTTTATTTTGTAGCTCCGAAAGGAGCGCTTTGCTTTTATGCAACCTAAAAACCAAAAACGTCTTCATTAGCGCTCTCACTAAAGAGTTTATGTCATTGGTCTTTATAGTGAGGCTATCATCATAACGGCGGTTATTATGTCTGTATCTCAATAAAGAGTTTATGTCATTGGTCTTTATAGTGAGGCTATCATCATAACGGCGGTTATTATGTCTGTGTCTCAGTAAAGAGTTTATGTCATTGGGTGCATCATAACGGCGGTTATTATTTGTCTCAGTAAAGACCCAGAAGTAAATTACCAAACTTGATACTTTCTGCAATGCAAAACGTCTTGTCTTTGCAATGAGATTTGAGCGACGTTTGCTTGCCATTTTGTAAATAGTATTATACGTTGACGGTTGATCGAGTCAACATCACTGTTTTATTCTACTTCAAGCGTGACAAAAGTCACGGCTACTACAAGGCCAGTAATTGTTCAGCTGGTCTGGTTTGGAGTAAAATATAACGTATTTGTACCAAAGTCTTATTAACAAAATGTATAAATTCAAAAATGATGCCAACGGGGTGTGAAAGAGGAAAAGGAAGTCTTAAAAGTACATGGTTGCGGTCTCATGTCTAAAAATTTTTAAAATGACAGTGGCTAAACCCTTCCCTTTCCTAAGGTCCTCAAATATTAAACTTTGTTCTGATCCTCTAACGCTTTTATTTTCGTACCGTAATAATCATTCGTATGTTAAGGATACATGCAGATGTTAGTCAATTTTGGGAGTTGTATTTTTGGACTAGAAAAAGAAACAACTTTGGTGCGGGCAAACTGATGTGATACATGTGTACCTTTCAACGGAGGGGTAAAATATTTTGTAACATTTTGTAATAGTTTGTCAAACCTGTGTTTGGCTGCTTGATCGTTTCCTGACAGGTGTTTTTCCAGGCTCTATGAGATGCCTATCTTCCAGTATGTGTTTGTACATTGCATGAATGTGGCCGGCGATAACAATCTATTAATTATACACATACTTAGTACTTAGCAAATTAGCCGATATCCATCTTTACGCGCTCTGATTGGTTCCCTTAACTCACGATATCCAAGACTATTGGTTGATTTTAAGGCAGAGTAGTAAAAACGACAAGAGGCGCAGAAAAAAACGATTTTAATGCATTGTATTGTTTTTTAAGAACAAAAGTGCATTTCTATCGCATAATATTTTGGTACATACTAATACAACTATCTACTCAGGGGTACCAGGTCTTGGATATTTACCCCACGCATTGTTTCTCAGTTTATATCCATCAGAAGTCACCTTCCCTTTGGAGGATAGTAGTTAAATATTCACAGGTTAGTCGTATAGCTATTAAAATGCATTCCCTCCCTAAACACTAATAGTTAAGATTGATGAAATGAAAATGAAAAAGCCGGAGACAGATACAAATGAAATTTTGGTCCCTTGGTATCCGTTGATGACTGAGATGGGATATAACCAATTTCTCTTGATGTCCTGTTGAAGATTATTCCATTGAACTACGTTATGCTAAGATCGCAGCATAAGGTCCCACACTTATAGTGTGGTGACTTAAGTTTAAAGAGACTTTTAGTCCGCCTTGGAAGCTACAGTTGCTCATTTAGAAAGACCTTGTCTTGTGTCTTTCATCAGTAGCAGGCTATGCAATGCTGACTAGCTCTAATAAGAGCGAAATAGCTGTCCACTGTTGCCACTTCCTTGGAACCTAAGCTGCGCATGCTTAGTAATGGTTCACTTCGGATTGATGAAAAATATCTTAAAATAAATTCTTTTTGTAATATGATAATTTTAGGATACTACTATGACTGGTAATGGCTATTTGAATTTCGTTGAAATATAAAAACTTTATATTTATTTTTATGTTCATCGAGTTCCTAAAAATCAGCGTGTATGTGTTGGGAAACAGGATATTCAAATTTACTGACAAAGGAACTTGGAAAGTTTCATTATGGGGTGGGGAAAGCATACAACTGTTATTTTGAGTTTTAGCCTTTTGTCAGAAGACTCTTTGACGAAGGTCTAACGCTCGAAAACTCAGATTCATGTCAATGTTTAAGCTTTTCAAACTTGAGCTAATTACACTTCATTTGCCCGCCGAGACACTTTAAAAAAATTTTAACGTACACTTCAACAAGTGCCTCAAAGAAATTAACTCTTGAACTATTGCTTTAAAATAAATTCAAATAGTAACGAAGTGCTCAGGAATAAATTGTACTAAATGAGTCTCATTAATGACTGCTGAGACAACTGTAAATTATTTTTTGTAGAATGCTTGAAAACTTCTTAATATCCCACCACGTTAAACATTTTAATTTCCGAGTATTGGTTTCGTTTGGTACCTGACTGACATGGAAACTAATTTCAATAATTCTTGTCTACTGTAGATAGACCTACTCAGTTTGAAAGGTAATTTTACTTACTTGAAAGAACTTTTGACATGAAGCAGCAGTTGGAAGATATTTACAGATATTCCAGTTCATTTCAATCTGCTCCTGATTAAAAGCAAAAAGATAATTTTAGAAAAAGTTATCGCTCCTTTTCACATTAAGAATCACAATAAGGCATAGTTTAAACTGTTCTGTTTCCAACTGGGTTTAATAATAATAATAATAATAATAATAATAATAATAATAATAATAATTTACTAAACGTCAATTGCGAAGGAAGTGGTTGCCCACTCTTCCTAGCAAGAGGCTAATGTTTAATCGCTCGACAGCTCAGATCTTGTCGTGAAAGTCGAATTTGCTGAGGAAGGAAAGCCGGAGTACTTGGAGAAAAACCCTCGGTGTCAGATTGAGATCGACAAATCTCAGCCCACATGCGGAGCCCAGGAATCAATCTCGGGTCGTAGAGGTGGAGGCACGACTGATGACCACTATGCCAATCTGTTTAAGCATTACAGTAAATAACTTTAATGTAAATTAAAGTATTGTTTCTCCAGTTAAAAGTTCTTAAAATATAAATTCAAAAGTATTCTGTGGTTAGTAAGATACTGTGTTAGGAACTGTTGTATTATTGATTAATATACTGGATGCGTGACCAACCACATGTTCTGGTTTGCCAAAGTCATGCACCGAACACCGAAATATCACGTGAAATACTGAATGTCTTTCATTGGTAGCTAAATAAGGATATTCTTAACGACCATTTACGAATGTACGAATGTGCCTGCCGAACTTGAGACGATCGGAAATCGATTACAAATTTTCTATTGTTTAAGCCGGACACCCTGATTCCCAAACTATTCCGACAGCTCTCCACGCGCTAAAAATGTTTTGGATATGACTACATCTTTTCCGGAAGAAGAATATAGTCATATCCGAAACGTCGGACCAATTTATAATTTTCATTTTAAAAGCTTTTAACTGAAGAAACGACACTTATATTTACATAAGAACTTTTTATGTAAACGGTTTGATGTTATTCTTATACTCTAGTCTACAGCTACAAAAAGTTATGTGGAACACATTTCTATTCTTCAACGTCTTTAACTATCATCTTGTGATTTTGTTAATGTTTATTTTCATTCATAATTTTAAGTAACATTGCATCATCATCTATAGTGCGCCGTTTGTTTCAAAATTACTTTGTTTTCTTAACATAATTAAACCTTCACAAAATTAATGTTACTTAATTATAAACTCTCCTTCCACGTTTTTAATTTTGAAAAAATACGATCTTCACGCCCTTAATAAATTGTTTCCTCCGACTAAATAACGATGCAACCCACGTCGCATTCTGTTTACTTTGTCATTCATTCTCATATTACGCCCTGATGAATCTTTCTCACCCTGATAACAAAATTTTCACCCTGATAAACAAAACTCTCACCCAGTTAACATTTTCTCACAAATAAACAAAAATTTCACTTTGATAATATTTTTCACCCTGATAATAAAAGATTTCACTCTGATAAATTTTTTTCCCCTCATAAACAAAAATTTCACCGATAACATTCCCTCACATAAACAAAAATTCAACCCAGATAAAATTCACGAGGGGAACATTTTTTTTTATCAGGGTGCAATTGCTGATTATCGGAGTGAAATTTTGGAGTATCGGAGGGGATGTTATCAGGGTGAAAAAAATGTTATCTGGGTGAAATTTTTGTTTGAGGGGAAACAATTATTAGGGCGAAATTTTTTATTATCAAGGTGAAAAATATTATCAAAGTGAAATTTTTGTTTACGTGCTGAAAAAATGTTATCAGGATGAAATTTTTGTTTGTGAGGGGGGAAAAATTTGGAAAAATTTTGCTACCAGGGTGAAAAAGTTTCATCAGGGTGTAATACGAAATTGAATGACAAAATAAAGAAAATGTGACGTGAGTAACATTGTTATTTATTCGGAAGAAAGACTTTATTAGCGCTGTGAAGTTTGCGTTTTATCAAGGGTAAAAACGTATAAGGTGATTTTACAATTGTGTAACCGAAAGCTCAACATTAAGTTTGTGAAGGTTTTGTTATGTTAGGAAAACGAAAGAATTTTGAAATTAAGTGCGCGCCATAATCATCACCTAAATTATCACTACTATCACCATTATCTTCACCACCACAAGGATATAACATCATCATCATCAACAGAATTACCGCCATGATCATCACCATCATGATATTACATCATCATCAACAGCAGCATTGCCGCCATCATTATTATCAACATTTCCACCATAATATTACATAATATCATTCCCATCATCATCATCATCATCATCATCAACAGTATCACCGTCACCAACATCACCACCACGATATTACATCATCAACAACAGCATTACCGCCATAATATCACCGCTATATTACATCACCATTAACAGCATTACCGACATCATCATCACCACCATATTACATCATCATCAACAGTATTAACTCCATCATCATCACCACTATATTACATTATCAACAGCATTAACTCCATTATCATCATCACCATGATATTTCATCATAGTTACATTTTCACCAATGTAGTACTAATAATCACATACATGAACAAATCATCACCATTATCTTCATCATTGCCTTCAATAACGTCACTGTCATAGTAACACTAACTGTCTCATCACCACTATTATGACAGTCAATATCACTATTATCATCATCATTATGGCTGCCATTAATGTCACCATCATTACCGACATCACTATCACTCGATTTGTTCACTGAGACGTTAAAACTTTTACGTTATAACTGATTGGTGATTTACCTCCTCGGGGTTATTGTTATCTGGAGTGCATGAAATCTCATCATCGCTGTCATTACCATCATCATTACTCATCTGAGGGAGAGTGCCACGAATACCACCATAGTTTGCCTGAAAACCACAACGAAATTCAGTATAGGTTTCAATATCCTTGAACAATATACAAAAGTAAGTACGTACTGGCTACCAGCTAACCTGAAGTGCAACTGTTTCAATCAGCTATCAACACTAAATTTCTTCTTAGATAACAATCACAAAATAAGACATTTGGTAATGAGAATATGTGAATTGATCAAACAAAGCCAACTACTGAAGATTAAAGGTGAAATTCTCTTAAACTGGTTCAATGAAAAGTATGGGCTCAAGTTGGGAGAATTTAACAAAAACACTGAGACTGAAAGGATTAATGACCAATCTTGGGCTTCGATTTCACTGCGCTCACAAAGGATAAAACTTTCACTATCATGATATAGTCCGTTCTTCAATAAAAATATGCAAATTTTTGACATTTTTAATTATTTGGTATGTACCGCCAGATAAAGAGCTATTGCCCTTTTCTGTAATACTTTAAAGCTAGCTTTTCCCTAAATCATAAGCTAAACTTCACATAACCCTTGCCTTCAGCACTTACAAACAACCAGACTACCCTCTCCGAAAACGTCAAAAAAATTGACTGTCATTACCTGGTCGAGCCACACGAGGTACTCCCAACACGAGCTTGGTGCAATGTCAATACTGTGAAACAGGTCCTTGGACTGGATGCTGTTCAGAATGAACTGGACGTACGCAAGTGCATCTGACACCCTAATAAATTAAAAGGAATCCTGTGGTAATCTCGTGCGGTAAGATACTGTGTTAAGAAGCTGTTTTATCTTGATTGCTGTTCATTGATTAGTCAACCACATGTGCTGGTTTGCCGAAGTCATATCATGTAAAATACTGAACATCTTTGAGACGATCGGAAATAGATTACAAATATTCAAATTTTTAGACCAGATATCCTGGTTCCCCAACCATCCTGACAGCTCTACACGAGCTAAAAAACTGTGCAAATTCGTCATTCAAGTTTACGTAAAAAAGAGACAAGATGGGTGAGACCGAACGTGAGCACGTTTCACCGAAAGGGAATAGATTTAAGATATATTCTAAAATCAACAAATGTTGCAACAATTTTGACGAACACCAAACGTTTGGTTACAAACCTTCTCTTTTTTGTACAGATAATAATCTTGTTGAAATTTGCAAAGACAATGGTTGAACCCAATCTTTTAAATTCTGCAGCAAGCTGAAACAAGGATAAAAAAATAAATAAAGACTTTATTTAGGTGTCAAATCTTCCTAGCCGGCCAAAGGCCTACTAATTGGGGACATCATCTTTACCACTCTAAGGTGGACGGAGACCTTTCATATTACAACACACACATAAACACAGATAAAATTCCCAAGGGCCTACGGTTTAACGTCCTTATTCGAGAAGACGCGAAAGTCTAACCATTTACAGGTGTTAGAGCAAAGGCAGTACTTTTTTCTCAATTATTTTAAGAACCTGAGTGTTGGTCCGGCTGGGAATCGAACCCGAGCCTCCTGCACGGTAGACCAGCACCTTACCAACCAGGCTAACCAGGCGGCGGTAAGTGTATAGTATTTGATACTTTACTACTGTGCAACATTGCTTATGATTTTTATTCATTTTAGATTTTTTTGCTTCTTAGTTATTTTAGGAGAACCCTATAGTAAAACACGTATTGTCAATATTAACAAAAGCAAATCATTCATTCAGGTTTCATCTGTAAAAAGTAAACGCTAGTAACTTCCAATGCACATTCAAGAAGTAGTATCATTTAGAAAAGATCAATCAGAAAAAAGTTAGCTTGTTAAATAAAAATAAACACAGACGAGAATAGGGAAAGGTGGGGGGGAGGATGAGGAGGTGG
>JAOTRI020142284.1:0-10678 GCA_028564885.2 Zoanthus sanctaehelenae
AAAATTAATTCTGTTGTTAAAGCTTCTCTAACCAAAATTCGCACAACTCAAAAAATGAAACAGCTATAAAAAGCCGCGAAAAACAGTAGCAAGAAAATTTATTTTATTTCAGTTGTAGCAGTATGTTGCGGTTTCATGGTTGGTTTCACTCACAGTCACTGCGCAACTGTGAATACACACGTAACGTGCTACAAAAAAATATAACTCATAAAATATAAAGCGAAATCTCTTTATATAGTCAAATGAAAGATTCACATTAGCGAGTAGGCTTTTATATTCTCTGAGTACCCTAGATTTCACGATTTACAATCAGCTCATATCACAAATAGAGGACCTCATCGCATTTCACTACTTCTGATTGCTTAATATTCCGGTTTTTGCAATCACTTACAAAATGAAATAACTGAAACGCGGAAAAGAGATATTTATGACAAATACCAAAACAGGAATCAAGATAAAACTTATCCTTGGTGTTAAAACCTCGATTAAATTGTAATTTTCTTGTATTTTTCACGTATATTCAATTTCTCGAATTCAAATCTCCAATTACGCATGAGGGCTCGAATCTTCGCCAAAAAAGGGCTGTAGTTTCACCGAAACGAAATCAACTACGTATACAATAGGCGAAAATTTGAAACAAGACTTTAGAGCACTACTGTACAGTATAGCTACAACACATGGATTTCCCATATCATTAGAGCACTGCTGTACATGTATAGCTACAACACATGGATTTCCCATATCATTAAAGCTCTACATGTACGACAGCAAAATGCAAAATCGGGAAGACGAGTGACTTTTATGACGTCAGAGCATAATTAGAACCTAAACTCCGATTTGCTCGTCCAAGATTTAGAATATGCAATTCTGAGGGCTTAAAAAAATTAAAAAAAAAGTCAGATTTAGTAAAAAAATTTTTTCAAAAATAGAACCTAGAAGTAACCTACTTTTGAACTAGCGAAAAAAAATTCCTTCATATGCACTTTAAATTCAATGATGAAGGAAGTAAATCTTGTGATGGTAATTTAAGTTCCTACATTACAAATCATGGAGATGAAAAATATTATGAACATTTTGTTCCAAATGTTTCATATGGCTTAACAAAAGCTCGACAAGCGAAAATTATTGAATCGATTAAAGCATTTGCATATTGTATTTTAGGTGCATCAAGTCAATGTTCGAGACGTACACTTCAGGATATAAAGCATACTGGTTACACTTCTCCTACTGTACCCTGCAGGAAATACTGCATCCAGGGTGAAACCTCTCTTAACTGTACCCTGCAGGAAATACTGCATCCTGGGTGTCGTTTTCTAAAGACTGAAGTTATGGTGACAAGAAAAGGATGACTATTTTGAATTAATAAGAACATCAATATGCTGCAACTTACTTTTTAACAAGATCCCTAAAATATAGATTGAACTTAGTAATAGCTTCAGACAGTTCAATTAATCTGCGGAGTCAATGGAGTTCATTTGTTTAAACAAACCAGGTGCATCGTAAATTTTGCGTTATTTTTAGGCAATGATACATATAAAGCGATATAAAACTACCTATTTCCAAGCGAATGTAAATCCAGCGACTACACTATTTTGGTATAGAGCGAAAAGACGTCAAAGATAACGGATAACGAATATATTTCGTGTTACTGCACACATCTTCAGCTATTTTTAAACACTATTTTGTTTAATATATTATAGTGACAAAACCGTTCCGAACAGCTAATCGCATGTATTATGTGTACCGAAATGCTAGCGGCATCCTGAATCAACTCTCGAAACGGTATGGAATTGAACTGTTGATCGTATTTATCGCATGTTTATAGATCCGAGGACTACACAACACGAAAATAAAATCTAACGTTTATTCTCGTCGGATCTCTTGTGGCAGAGATACGTGTGCCATACTTCACTTGAGGTGCAAATAAACAGAATGAAATGCAAGGCTGGCACCTTAAGAATTTGAAAAATTTGGTATTGAATATATTAACTAGTAGAATAGAACCAGTCTCCTTTCTTGCACCCAAGAAAACTAGTTCTACAACCAGTTGAAATACTTGATATCAAAATTTTCAAATAATCGTTGTGCCAGCCTTGCATTTTGCTCTGGTTATGGTATGTTTGCTGCCAGTGACACAAATTATGCAAGGGTTTCAATATATTTGATATTCTCTTAGTAACACACGATCTTCTTCTGTTCCTTTAGGGACTGAATGACGGCATTTCGCAGCTACTCGTGGTCTGCGGTACTGTGCTTGCTGTCGCCAATGGATTTATTCCTCCATTTAGCGCAATGATTTATGGTGGACTCACCGACGAGCTGGCTGCTCTTGCACATAATTGCTGTACACTGAAACTGAAAGGTTTTCCTCCTAATGTCATGGAGGGTGCACTAAAAACCAACTTCACAAATCTCAACAAAAGCGAAAAGGTGGAAAAACCAAACATCAAAGCTACAATGATCAGAACAACAACAATTACACCAACTCTTATGAAAACTAAGTTAGCGTCAACATTAAATGCGGAACTTACAATGCAAATAAGGATTCTCACAACAACAAGGATTGCTTTGAAAAACATATCTTCAACAACAACGATAACACCGACAAAAATACTAATGTTTTCATCAACTGTGAAACCCATTTGGTCATCAATAACTATGACAACAAAAAAAACAACAAAAACTCTAAAAGAAAGTGGGAAAAAAATAATTAATGCAAGAAAAGATAATGTTGTCATTAAAGTTGTTGGTCGTGTGAAGATGCTACACAAACCTAAGCCTTTGAAAATAGAAACGATTAAGGATATAAACAAAGTCAAAACCGCTGCGGCTAATAACAAATTCAAACAAACAGACATTGTAGGAGGTAAAAACAAATTACTTGAAACAAAGAATCTTGATGACGTGTTAAATGGTGAGAAACGAGAACCGCTTCTTAAAGACGATCATGTACAGATTTTAGAGACAACGGAAATTCATTTAAGAAAAAAAATTCAGATTGAAGAGTTCGGAAATGTGAAAGCTCCTCGAACATTCCAATCACAGGACAATGGAATTCACAAAAACACTTGGGTGTTAAAAGACAAACAAATGAGTAAAGCAAAAACTGATTATTTGGAACGTGGCGATATTATTCGGCTAGGCCAGGGGGACCTCCAAAAATATTTTTTCAATACTTCGGGTAATTTGTCTGACCCCTTGTTGTCACCAAAAACTAGGAAGCAGGATCGTCTGCATAAGCCAAGAAGTCTTACTCGGGTGCTTAATCTAAAGAAAATACGATCAGAACAAATACCACCCGACCAAGAAATTCTAACTGACACGAATGGTGAAAACCCATTAGCTATTGGGAACATAAAGAGAAACCTGTTTTCTGTGAAAACAGCAAAAGAGATTCTGGTTTCTCGACGTTTTGATAATACAGACTCACTGGAAAAACTTGCTGGCCAAGAACATATTACAAGCAATAATTTAATGAAAGGAGCAGTTAGAACAGAAGAAAGTAGAAGTTTGAAGCCCAGCAAAAATGGAAATTGTACATCAAAACGTACATTTATTACAAACGTTATTGTCACCAGTATCACAGCAGATGAGAGGATAACCAAGAGAACGACTATTAATATCACAAACTTCACACTTCGCTACAGAGATAATTTAACAAGTATTACTTTGGCCTCTGCAAATACTTTGTGCCTGAGTGTTGCAGTGGTAGAGCAGAAAATGAAGAAATACGCTTTGTTCTACATATACGCAGCTTTTGTTACTCTTCTTTGTGCTTATGGAGAACTTGTGTGCTTGACTATGGCAACAGAAAGAGAAGCGAGCAAAGCTTACATTGAATTGTCCAAAAATATTGTAAAGAAGAGATCAGGAACTTTTGATTCGCTTTCTCATGGCAAGAGAATGATTTCTTTCGGAATTACGTAAGTTGGCTGATAGAGTATTGGTATGATTATTAGGGTAAGAGATCTTATTGAGTAAAATAGATACATGATGATAAGCGTTCTAAATATTGTTAAGTCATCATAAAATATCATTTCATTCATTGGATGAAAGAAGAAAGAATCTATTGAGAAAGATTAATAGATTAATATTATTTGTTTTTGAAAATAAAACAAGACTTTTAATTTTTCGGAACATGTTTCGATGTTTCAAACATCATCTTCACCCAATACAAATAAAAGTTACAATAATTTAATCCGTTACAATGATTCTTCGTGATAACATAGTCTTGCGCGTGCTTTAAAAATAAATAAAATTCAAACTAACCAATAATATTACAGGAATTTTAACCGACATAACGGTAAATGTTTAAAAGTATAATAATACACTCTAAAAACAGCCGTGTAATTTAACACACCAAAGGTGTGTTTTGAAACACATGAAGGTGTGTTAGGTTTTAGAACACACCATGTTGTTTTTTTGCAGAACAAAACATGGTGTGTTACATTACACACCTAAAGAAAACACAGCTTTGACAAGATGTGTTATTAGAGCTAAGCTATAATGATAAACTTTAAACTTTAAACAATAACATTCTAGAAATCAAAATAAACATAACGGCAAAGGTTCAAAAATGCAAAGCTAAACTGACATGATCAACCGGCTTGTTAAGTTCAGGTTTAAGCCGCTCAATATGAAAACTCTCCTTGATTTTAAGTTGGGAGTAAGAGGTAGTAGTATCGATGATTTTTAAGCAAGAAACATTAGATTTATTCTGACAATTTTTGGAAGAACTTAGATGTTTGAAAATATGGGAATTTTTATTCCGGGAAATGTGCTCATTTTACACGTGTGTAGATTGGTTTCGCCAACATAACGAGCACCACAGCCCGCACGAGTAAATTTATAAATTAACACGTGATTTGAGAGAATCCGGAATAACATCCTTTGGAATAAAAATGTTGCATAGATTGAAAGGGGAGAAAATTGTTTAAACAATTAAATCCTTATTGTATTTTTAAGGCATGGGATAAATTAGTTATGCAATAGTTTCGAGTGGAATATCGTGGAAATGCCACCCGTCACTTTTATTTTCCTTATATACACGGAGCTTTTATGCGAATGTGTATAGAAAGAAAATATAACTCGCAAGTGGCCTTTCCACGATATCCCAAAATATTTGAAGTAAAATATTTGAAGTATCCCGTGATGCATTTCAATAGATTTGAGGTGATTGAAGGCTCAGGCAAGTTCATAGCAAAACTCCTGTAGTTTTGGCCTAGATTTGACTCGTTCAATTGATTTTGTTGCAACAAGTTGAAATAGCAAGTATTTGTATTAAAAAAGACCCAGCTTTTTGGCAAATTTCAAATTAAACGTTTTTTGCTTAGCAACAGAGTGCAGTTCTTTTTAATGCACAGATACATACAAGCATGATGTACAAAACTTACTTTTGTGTCATTGGGGGCTTTTATTTGGCCCAATTTTTCTAGTGGAGGCACTATTTTAGCAACCCTTTGAAGACTTGCATCGTTTTCTTGTAAATTGTGTGTTCAAATGTTAGTGCCTTAATCATCAGCTATGATTAGTATTTAGAAAATAATAGTAACTCTCTCAAAAATTTGATTTTGGAGAAAATTATGATTTAAGTGGATGAAAACCTTAAACTCGTGTATTGCTATTGTAATTGTCATTAACATTGTAGTTGCCGTTGTCGTTGACGCTCTCGTTATCGTTAATGTTGTCCTTGACGTTGTCAATGTCGTTGTCGCTGTCGTTGACGTTACGTTGTTGTTGTTTTTCACGTTGTCGTTGTCGTTCAAGTTATTGTTGACGTTGCCGTTGTCGTTGTTGTTATTGTCATTTATGGAGACACAGTTTTAGCACCATCTAGATAGTTACTTGCAAGTAAGGGCGTGAAAGGAGGATGAAATTAGATACTACCCGTTGAATACTACCCGCTTGGTACCGCAAAGGCAATTGTTTTCCTGGCTTCCGATTGACAGTATTTTTTAAATGTCTTATTTATATGTGCTGGCAATGGAGAATAAGATATTGTGGGGCAGCCTATAAATGTTACCCCACCTCCTTCCAAGGGTTCTCCCCTCCCTGGGAACAAGGTTGAATGCTACCCTTCTTCTTGCTGTTACTCTTGGTGACATTACAGGCAGCCCAAACTCTACTTACGAACCAACAAAAAAAATGTAGCTTTTTAGACAGAGAAAACCAAGCTTAATCAGAATAACAACCCCATCGGAAGTAAAAAACATACGTTTGTCATAAAGTAAGTCGTTTTTATTTAAAATTTAGGTAATATTAACTGCCTCCATGGATGTCTAAAAAACTCTATACAAAAAGCCTTTATGTTTCATTTGTTGCTTCATAGGTAGACGTTGCGCTGCCTGTGGTGACATAAGGCTTTTATATATAGGACTGCGGCAAACATTTTAAAATATATGGAGAGATAAAAAAATAGGTTTCTTTGAGGCATACAGATACCTTCTACAGTTATTAAAATTTAGAACTAGTTTAAGTTAAGCAACAACCAGTCCAGCTGGTTTCTAAGGTTTTTAACAAGATCCTTAGTGCGTTTGTTTTTCATGCGAGTAGCTTTAAAAAGTTTTACCAAACATTTGAAGGTTAATGAAGTGACGCTGCTGCAGCACCCTAGTAAACGAGTCAGTATCTTGGGATGACTGTGAATTTTTTAAATGACCATCTTTTGAATTTGTAGGAAAAAATCTGAAGCACTTCTCAAGCCTAGGAATTATCTTTAAACTCTTGAATCTATTAACAAGAAAAAAAAAATTTAAAATTTGCAATGATAGCAATTTTGAAAAAGAAATTAGATAAACTTAAACTGGTTAATGATTTAATCAATGGATCTGACTATTATGGTTGCCCATAGGGGACACGGCTGCATCTCAAAAAAAAATGTTTTCACACTAATAAAGCTCACTTCTTTGTGTTACTAATCATCTACACTTCCCAAATACACTCTCTCCGTCAAATAGCAGCTGCTCCGTAGAAATTGAGTTTCTCCGTAGAAAATTAGTTGTTCCGTAGAAATCGACTTTCTCCGAAGAAAATCAGCTACTCCGTAGAAATCAAGTTTGTCCGTAGAAAATCAATAGCTCTGTAGAAATCGATTTTTTCCGTAGAAAATTAGCTGCTCCGAAGTTTCTCGTCCCAGGCCTTCCCCCGGTTACCTACCTGTTGGCTCATCAATGCCATTATTTATTTTACATATATTGCTATATTTTTTATACTAGAATTTTTTATAGCATGTTTTTTCTTTTTAATACTTTTTTCTTTTTTTTAATGTTCATAATTATTTCTTTTTTTTCATAATTTTCATTTTACGGTTTAATATTTTCAAATCCACAGTTTTACAAATAAGAAAAAATACGAGGGTACTAACCTGCAGCAACAGCTACGGAGGAGTTGGTTTTTTTACGGAGAAAATTGATTTCTACGAAAAAACTCGATTTCTACGGAGCAGCTGATTTTCTACGGAGAAACTAATTTTCTACGGAACAGCTGATTTTCTACGGAGAAACTCGATTTGTACGGAGCAGCTGCTATTCGACGGAGAGAGTGAATTTGGAAAGACTATAGATGATTAGTAACACAAAGAAAGCAAGCTTTATATTGTGTGAAAGCATTTTGTTGTTTGATGCAGCCGTGTCTCCTAAGGGACAACGTAGACTATTCCTCAGAGATTATTCTACTTATTATTCACAGTGATGTTACCGCTAAAAAAGGCAATACTGTGCCAACTGGTAATGAACTAAAGAATGAAGGACTCATAGGAGCGCAAATTGCGTCTGTGGTTGAGGACATGGCTAGTTGCTCATCGGGCTTTCTGGTGAGTTTAATCCAGAATTGGAAAATAACTTTGGTAATGCTGGTATCAGTGCCTGTTCTTATCTGCGTCAGAGCTGCCGCCAATAAGGTAAGAGTCGCAACTCTCTTCCAACTCCTCTTCCTCTACTTTTCTTGCTCCTCGTTCTCAACATCCTATTATTATGATTATGATTATGATTATTATTATTATAACCATCATCTTCATTAGCAGTATCACCATTCTGCATTCTAGTAAATACCGTTTGACATTATTGCCATATATGTTAATAGTTTCCGGTATATACTACTAACTCAGTATATAGTACTGTTATTAAAGGCACGCTCTGATTATTTGTTCATACTCCGAATATACTTTGCTATTTGCCTCCGAGCAACTCGGAGAAAAATGGTGTCCCAATTTGCAGCTCTGAAAAGCGAAGAAATCACTCAAATTAACGGAAAGGCATGCAGTCCATGAAAACACAAAAAGCAAGTAAATTTTGTTTGGCCACGTTTAAAAGTACTCGGGTTTAAAGTTTTAAACCGGAGTTTATCGATAAAAAAACAATGAGAAAGATTTTGTTTACAAATGTAAATTAACCTTGGGTAACCCCACTTGTTCATTTGTAAATGCTGTTTATAGAATGGTTTCGAATGCAGAGAGTTTGCAACTCCACTTTGGAAAAAATGTCGTCACCAGAGCCAAACTAATGTCTTAAGAATAATTTTTCATTGAGAAAAACGAGAAGACAGTTTTTACAACAAAAACTCAGTTAGTTGTTAGGTGTTTACCAGCCCAAGCGGATTTAACGTGGGTAAATGGAACGGCATCACAAGGAATGCTGCGTTTTTTTAAAACATACAAAAAAATTTGAATGAATGCCGGATCGTATGAAGCTGCCATGCTCTGTCCAACCATACTTAAATGGTAAGAGCCGGGATCTAGAACGGATTGTAAATAGAACTAAAGCAAAAAGGAAAATTCCGTTTGTCCATTCCGCATGGAAGCTCAAAACCAGCTTTAAAGCTTTCCGTTTTCAGTGGAATTTTCCAAACAGTCAAACAACAAAATTACTTACCATTTACATTTCTACCAGGAATTTCCGGATTTTTTTTGGATAAATTGTATGCACCCGTTGTTTTAGTCTTTTCCGTGCTGTAAAATATTAAAATCGTTGCTGGAATGTATGAAATCAACGTTTAGTGGTCTATATTATAACTGTTTTAGCATGTACTAAAACAATATTCACCTCAGAGTCGGGAATGAGTGGACTAGGTAGTCCATTCAGCCATAGGCCAACAGCAGTTAAAAAAGGTCTTTGAAAGAATTTATCGCTTCATCTGGAGAGTGGAGTGTCTTTTAACCCCACAACCTCCCACGGGACATGATTAAGATCAGATATGAATTCATTTACATTGTAATGTTTGTAATTGCGGACTTCAATAAAAAATGGAGACGAATATTTTATTCTATGTAGCTTTCAGTCACCAAAAACCACACAGTGATCGTAGAAACCAACAGGAATTATTCCAAAGATGTGGTGTTGAAGCCTGGTCGTAAGAATTAAATAAATTACAGTTTTTGAACTTTCTGTAATCCGTATTGGTTTTGTTATGATTTGCTTCAGTTGACAAAAGTTTCCAAATTGCTTGAAGTGTCCTGTACATGAATTTTTTGACTCATAATCAACATTAACATCACATAGCAATACAATTTCAGATTTGAAGACATTAGATTAGTAAGCTGGTGTTTCAAATCGCTAGTAACAATTCTGTAATCAGTGTTTGGTGGACGATAAACAGCACCAAGTAATATTTTGCTTGATTACGGCTGTGATAATTCAAACCAGATCGCTTCAATGTTTTGTTCAGACTGTGGCTCCATCAAACGATTAAAATTTAAATGTTCAGCAATAAATACTTAAAATACCTCACCATGACCATT
Source organism: Zoanthus sanctaehelenae (assembly GCA_028564885.2). Taxonomy (NCBI): domain Eukaryota; kingdom Metazoa; phylum Cnidaria; class Anthozoa; order Zoantharia; family Zoanthidae; genus Zoanthus; species Zoanthus sanctaehelenae. Next base: position 9,734 of record JAOTRI020142284.1, read on the forward strand.
TCTCTCACGTCTCACAATATTATATCCAGGCAGTGAGATTTCTGATTCCGTAAAGGAGTCGTCAAGCCATGTTTCATTCAGAGAGAAGAGGTTTATGCGTATCACAAAATAGACAAACTCCGTCTATCTTCCTTCGGAGACTGCAGACAGTACGCATGCTCAAGGAAGCTCAACCCATGCGTATTTCGATTTCATTTACCCGCGAAATTTGCGCCATTATTTTTGTTGTTGTTGAGCGGTTCGTTTCGGCCCTTTTGCTGCGATTTCTCATACAGTTATGCCAAAAGCAGCGGGAAAGCAGACAAAAGGTAAAACAGAAGTTTTTACATGGACAGATGACGAAGTAGAGCTTCAAGTAATACAGCGTTATTGCAACTTTCTTTACAACGTCGATCGGTGACCTCATTTTCGTTTGAATCCCCTCGATATATGGTCTCAACTTGTCAGCAAGAATGTAAAGCGACTCTCGGCTCATACGAAAGTTTTCTCTCCATTCTTTTTCAATAATTAGTCTTGCCACAAAATTGCCCCACCACACTGAAGTTCGGCCTGGTCTTGTCCAGAACCTTCGAGGTTTTGGCTGGCTTCTGCCGAGTCGTTTCTTAACATTAATCCAGCTGACGCTGGCAAGGTAATAGGCCTTACAAAATCTCGTCTTTTCCTTGCAAAGTCTAAATGGCGCTTAAAAAGGTTTAAGTTTACTTGCAATAGATTTAGCAGTCCAGAAATCATTCCAAGTAGAAATGAAGCCACTTGGAAGAGTCTGTCCGCCATCTTGTATACTCACGGTTGAGTAGACTAGAGCCCGGTCGTGTTGTTTTGGTGACATCATCGTTTTCAGATAGCATCGTTTTCGCTGTCCACACTAAGGAAAACATCGTTTTCAAACAGTATCGTTTTCAAATCGTTCCACTCTGGAGAGCGTTTTCGGATTGATCCGTTTTC
>JAOTRI020142295.1:0-10677 GCA_028564885.2 Zoanthus sanctaehelenae
GAAATTTCTAGGACAGAAATATTTTTTTGGCCCAGAAAGTTTTGGCTCAAATACGGGGTTTCCTTATATATCATAATACATAATTACAAACACTGCACCCCACAAACACCTAACTTAATTATTTTTACGGTATTATTTAAACCATACGGCCTGCACAACCGCAACCACTCGTAAGAATCCTCACTTAGAAGGAGATAAGTTAAATGTAAGAAGAAGAAAAGAAGAGAAGAAAAATACTACCATAAAAAATAATGATTGCTAGCATCCGGACTTTAAACCCTTTGCAGTTTGCCAAGGTAATATTTATTTTCACGTATTTTAGCGGCAAAAGGTCAATGTCCAAGTTTCTGTTTAAAAAAACAAGTATACACACTTAATGACAACTTCCCCAAGGGGCTTTTCAGTGTCAGGTTAAAAACCTCCCTCTTCCCCAATTAAGAATCCCAACTGGTAAGAGGCAAACCAGTTGGCTATATATAATGCGTGGTGAATTTGTCCCTGGGATCACCGAGGACAAATTCATTCAGAGTAGGGGAATCGAGCCCGGGTTTTCCGCATTCAAATTAAAGCCCCAGCTCTAACCACTGGGGTGATAGAGTCTGTGCCTTGACCACCAAATTGGGCATTCTATTTCACTCTCTTATTGTGCCCGGGATGAATGACCACAAGTGGTAGTTCATACACGATGCTGGGACTTCGAATCCCTCGCAATTCAGGTGTCATGACTGGCGTCTTCGCCGTAGCTTAAGATGTCTTTACCCATTTCAAAGCCATGGTGAGTCTCTGGCTTTGTCGTTTTTGTTCAAGAGGCATGCAATTCAGTTCCCGCAGCATTTCTGTAACACTCGAGGTATAGTTGTATCGGCTAAGAGCAAATCGTCCTACCCTTCGTTGTACCATTTCCAGCTTATTGATGTTTTCTTTGGTCTTCGGTTCCCAGGCTACACTAGCACATTGTAGATCGTACAAGACTGTAGCAAGGAGATGTCTTGAGGGTAGTTGAACTTACCCTAAGGTTTCTTTTGAGGAAACTTATTGTTCTGTTGGCTTTGCTGGTTATATTATCTATGTGCCTGTTACATCTCAAGTTAGGGGTAACGGTGACACCCGTGCAGGTATTTTACCGAGTCGGCTGTGGCCAAAACCTTTCCATTTACTCATGTTTATAATCGATCGTTTGCGACTTACTCGTAGTACTTGTCACTTCTCTGGGTTAGATTCCATTTTCCCCAGTTTCTCCCATATTGCTAACTTGCCTAGGTTGTTTTGCAGTATTTGGGTATCGGCTTCAGATTTGATAGGTTTTAACAAGAACAATTTTATTAGTTTCTTAGATAAAGGAATACATACAGATAATTGCTACCCGCAGTTAGCAAAAAACACTATACGAGGCGAGAGCAATGCCATTATACTTTGATAACTGTACAAAATCATCTTCAAAACTGACATATAACTATATATGAAAAAGAAAAAAAGAGAAAAGAAAAACGATGGCAAAAAAAGAATGATAATATGCAAAATTAAAAATTTTATACTATATCAAATTGGCTTGCTTTCAGTTTGTTTGTTTGTTTTATCAAAATATATATTAGAGAAACTGAAACTGCTTTATATATTTAAGAATTTCATGGAAGTCAATATCATCGTCTGCTAATTCTAGTCTAGAATACTAAATAAGAGATTCTTAATTTGAATCTTAGACTGATACTTGTTTAGGTTCTTTAGCGATACTGGAAGGGCATTCCAAATTTTTTAACCAACAGAGACACTGAGTAAAACACTGATTTATAGCTGATCTTGTTTTATAAAGGTCTAGTTCATTTCTTAATTTAAATAAATTATTTTCATTTCTTAATTCAAATAAATTATTTAAGTTCACAGGTGCACTTTTGTTATAGATGCCATGCATCATGTGACACTTAAGTTCAATGTAAATATAAAATTTAATGGAAGCGATCTAGCTTTGATAAAAAGAGGAACACAGTGTTCCGGCTTACATTTGAAAAATTGATTAGACGCAGAGCTCTCTTTTAAAGTATAAGTAAACGTTTTAGATGCGTTTTTGCGCTATATTACCAGGTGCAGAGACCATAACTCAAATAAGGATTTATTAGGGTCTTGCATGTAGACCCTAGGGGTTGCATGGAATAAAATGTCTTAGTATCACCCAACTAGTGAATGGACTATTGCGAATCCAGCATTTTGATTGGCTACGCTACTAGTGGTCTATTAGTAATAGTCATCAAGTAGCAAAATTCGCCGGTTTTGAAAACCGGTTATTGCTTTTTTTTGTTATTGTTGTTGCCGGTTATTGTTGTCCAACTAGTTAGGTGATACTAAAACTATTACTCGTAGTCCATTCGTCCTCGAGGTCTAGTTGTTAATTAGTTTGACTTAGTTATTCCTACAGATCTGCTAACTTTCTGTGAAATATAATTCATATGGTGTACATGTTTCCAAGACAGGTCAGAGTCTAAGAAATTAAAACGCTAAATATATTATAAAACCTTTTTGTTCGAGCTTTGTGAATATATCAGGTTGAGATGGTCAGGTAAATAAATTACAGGAGTAAAAGGTAAAGATTTTTGTCTAGGTCCTAATAAGACAATTAATTTTTTTTACGTTTATGGAAAGTTTGTTTGATCGAAGCCATGCAGTTGCGTTGTTTTATAAGTTCGAGATTGACTATGTCTTGCAATTGTTGTATAGTTAAGTGCTCACAGAGAATGCTTGTGTCATCTGCAAATAGATAAAATGAAAAAACATTAATGCTATTTTGGATATCATTAATATATATTAGGAAAAGGAGTGGTCCCAGGACAGATCCTTGAGGTACACCACATGTCAATTCAGAATTTGAAATTGACCACAGTTTGTTTGCGATTAGATCAGTTATGAAAAATACCCATGATACCATAATGATGGAGTTTAAACTGAAGAATGTCGTGATTAATTGTATAAAATGCTTTTTAATTTTTGTCTATGTAAATACCGCACGTGAATTTTCTTTCATCCATATTGCATTGAGTTTTTGGATGATATGAATAATGGTATGCATGCTCGGTATTGTGTTTTCCACGGAAAACATATTCCGAATCACACAAAATTGTCATATTTCTCAATAAAGCTTATAAGGCAATTTTAATTATTTTTTTCTAATATTCTGTTAAATATAGATAATAGAGTTAGGGTTATTATCCTCATCTTCTGTATAAATAGTAATTACTTTTGCAACTTTTAATTTATATCTGCATACGTTCCTGTTTCAATGGACTTATTATAGAACTGAAGTACGGTTCATTCAGCATTGGACATCGTACTTAACTTGAGTAGTTTCGCTGGACACGAATAAAGATTATAAGCTTTGACACTAAATAAGGTATTAATTTCATCTCGTATCTCAACTGTGATTACAGGTGAAAACGAAAATGAATTTTCAATAGGCTTTCCAAGATAGTCCTTAATTGACTTATTTATTTGGATATACAACTTGCTAATTTATGTCCAATCTTTGCAAAATATCTATTCATAATATTAATAATTTCGTTGGAATTAAATGTTAGGTAATTTTCTGAATCTGTTTTGAGACATTTTATTGCACATTGCTTTCTTTTTTTACGTGACATCAGTTCATCCTTTCCAAGTTTCTTATACAATCACTTAAATTCATTTCAAAAATTCTGAGACCTTATCGCTGGCGTGATCCAAGGCACGTTGTTTTTCGATTTGCATTTCTTATGTGATATATGTCTCTTGATGCCTATGTTTATGCTTCTCTTAAATATTTTCCACATTTCATTTGCCGTCATGGTGTTCTTATTGAGATCGATTTTCTCCGCTGCGCATGCTAGCTGTAGTTCGGCCTCAAAGTTGGCCCATCTTGCCTTTCTGTCTAGGGGTATCTCTCGAGCTCCTTGTTTCTATTTGTATCGTATGGGGCGTACATCCAAATCCATCAGTGGACAGTTGTGGTCGGATAAACCAGGGACAATTTTGACTTGGAGTGTTAATAGGTGGATTTTTTGTTGTTAAAGTGCCTATGAAGTAAAAAATATTTTTACATTTCATAAGAGACCAATTCAAAAGTATTAAACTCAGAAAGTTTTAAAGACTTAGAATAAAATGCCTACGAGATATAGCCGCCTAAATTTACAGGTTTTGAGCTGATGACTGGCTAGTTCATTATGCATTCAAGGTATTATTCTGTGACGTAATTTTGTTTTTTATCTTCAAAAGCGATTTGAGAGAAAATATCGAGTTTTACTCATATCTCGTCTCTGATTTACAGCACGGAATTCAAACTCGAGTTGTTACAAGAAAATTACTCTATCTTTGTTTAGAAACCATTTTATCAGGTTTAAACTATTTTTTTGCTTGAAAAAGAATGCTTTTTAGTTAGTTTCTTACACATTCGCTGCACTGAAGAAAACAAAATGACGCGTGACATTTGCTAATTTGCATCTTAATGACTAGCCACAGAACTTGAATCTCCTCAGGCGCATAGCATCTTTCCATTTTATTTTAACTCTCAGAAATTCAGCCTGTTTGTTTTTCTTATCATGATCTTTTCAGAAAGTCAAAAACACTTTTCACTTCATAGGCACTTAATTTAATCCAGGATTAAGTTAATCAGAGTTTTGTGGAACTGGGTCAAGGTGGACATAGTTTAATTTCTTTTTTCAACTCATTCTTTAAAATGTCATCTTTATGCAAAGTTTAATGCAGTTTTCTAAACCAACCAAGGCTATTATATAATTAATGTTTCTTTGTTTATTCAGCTCATCTTGTCTGTCTCATTTAAAGCCAGAAACTGTGTTTCAACCAGGATTGTATACTTTGAAATTTAAATCTCCTCGACGGAAGAATGTGTTCAGACTTATGTTTTTAGTCAAATTCTAAGCTGTTTAGTTGCTAAATGAATTTAAGATAAATTATTTACTCATACTTAAAGTCACTTAACATTATAGCGATTCACGACAAGAAATTCCATACTGATGATCATGACGTCAATCTCAAGTTATCAAGTTTGCATAAATATTTGCAAATAGAATAGAATAATTATAAAATTGCATATTATAATTTGCAAATTATCGAGCAGACCAATCATTGATGTCATCAGTATGGAATTTCTGGTTGTGAATCACAGACATGTCTCTCGCAAAATCCGTTGAGTGATGAAAGGTGGCTGTATTTGCAGGCTAATATAAGTACTACTCTGCTAACATTAAAACATTAAATTTCAATTTTCAGTGAAAGTTTTTAGGACATATAAACACTACAGATGTCTGATTTTCAATGTTTGTACACTTTAGTGGCAGAGTTCTTTGATAGTTACTCAGAAATAATAAATTGGGGGTCCTAATAAGTTCCAGTAAGCAGGGGTTAGAAAAAAATGAAAAATTTAAGAAATAATTGTGTTCCCTCATTTATTATGCACCTGTTGGTAAGAAGTGTATTTATTGTGATGTTATACATTTTTTAAATATTTCTCTGATAGAGAATTAATTTCAAGCTTATTTTTAAGTATTTTTAAGTTTTATTGGCCTGTATTCATAAAAGTGTAAATGCATACAACTTGCTGTATTTCCTAAGCTGTCAACACTGGCTTTTGTGGCATCATGTACTTTAAAAAAAGGAGAAAGATTCCTGAGACTCTGATATATCATACATTTTCACTTTTGTATAAACCCTCTTGCAGTAAAGCACACTTTACACTTTGGTGAAAAAATAATTGAAATTAAGACCATTGTTTTTTGAACCAACTGCAAAGTAAGCTTTACTGCAATTGGATTTACATATATGGAAGTGAAAATGTATGATATATCATTGTCTAGTGAATCTTTCAGCTATAAAGTTGAACAAAATAATTCATTTGCATTCTGGGAAAGGATGATCAAAATATAGACCTTTTTTATAATGGTAACTATCTTAATATTCCTTTGTCTTCATTTCGCCTCGTGTTTGAGCAGAAAATTCAAAAGAGTATCATTTCCCAAACGAGGCTAATGAGGCTAATATGAATGAAGACAAAGAATATTAATTTTATTAAATGGTTGCTATTTATGTACTAACAGGTCTATTGGTTACACAAAAAATTATTATTCCTTAAAAAATACTAAATAAATAAAATCAAGACAACAGTTTAGAGTGTATGTAAGTTGTGATGTGAGGAAGGGTAAATCTTAATCATGTAAAACAAGATGCATGTACTAGGCTTGTCGTTTCTCTTTATTCGCTGGCTATATCTTCAGCAACTCAAACAAGACTTTGTAATTTTCTTAAAGTTTAATGTAAATACAGCGTTTTGCTCTCGATGATTACATTAAAAATCAAAGGCTCCTAAGAGCTAGCTCATACATCCATATAACCAGAATTGTGGTGGAAATGTGATCAGTTGTTGGAGATGTTCAAGCTACACTCCTCCCATGCAACCAAAATCGAGATTGACATTAAGGTCTCTAGCTGTAATTACAAAAAAGTTGGTTGTTGGGTTGATTAATTGATATTGGGGTTTTACGAGATAGAAAATATTTTGCTATTTTTGTCCCATGAATGGGAGTTTGAGGAAGGTTTAGAAAGAAAGAAAGTTTAGTTTTGTTTCACATCAGTGGTTATCTTGTCAAACAATATAATTATTTACTTTTAGACATGCTATGTAACTGATATAATGCAGAAAGTAAATGAATATCATCAGATATATATGACGTCACATCTGTCTACGCAGATTTTGCTAACGCCGTTTTGCCCATCTCTGCAAAAACTCATCCATATGCATTGCTTCGCAAGCTCCGCAATGAATGAGTTAAAAAACTACCCTAAAAGCAGAAAATTTCACAATTTATACCCTCGCTCCAGGGTCCCTCGGAATTCCGCCACAATACTCGCCTCCAGGCCAACTCGGAATTTCCGTAATTAACGCTAAGGCACGAAAAGGCTATCTAAATGAACGTTATGTTGAGCTGGTGCTCTTTCTGTCTGGGCTTACCACAGGTAACATAGTATAATTCAAGAAATTTTATTAATGAATGTACAAAATAGACAGCTGAAATTGGCAGTTGCAGGTAAGTGATTTCATTACATCCCTGAACTCGTAATAACTCAAATTAAATTATATGAATGAGATTTGGAAGCTCTATGCAAAGACACAGATGTTATCGGTTCGTTAAATTGAAAAAGTGACTTAAGGCAAAAAAATTACAATTCCAAAGTAGGCCTGAGAGATCCGGCGTAACGAACTAGAAAAGCACTCGGAGAGCGCAGACCTCCGCCAGGCATATTGTGATTCCCACGCAACATTACAGTTTTATATATAACGAAAAATTCAAAGTGATCCAGAATCCAGGATTTTTTCGGTATCACCCTCAAAATTTTTATCAGTTCTTTTATGTCCCATTTCTGACAACATCTGAAAATTTCATAAAAATCCGTTTATAACCTTTTGAGTTATGTTGGTAATTAAAACTTTGAAACAAATAAGCCCCGGTAAAAACGTAACCTCATTGGGAGAGGTAATAAATCATTGAGTTAAGAACGGACTATTAGAAAGATGAAGGGGAGGTAGGAAAAAGACCAAAATTAAAAAAGAAATCCATACACTGATACAGAGGAGAAGGTTTTCAAAAAATAAAATAGAATTATGCAGGCAGAGTATGATAAGGAAAAATAGATATAAGTATGAAAAAACTTGCAATGATACGCAGACCAAAAACAAGTATGCAAAAAGGAAACTTCCCCACCCCCCTTTCCCCTTTATTTTTCATAGCAAAAGCCATTATGTCACGACCCGTGTCTGTCCGTCCGTCGGTCTGTCTTTATGTCCATATGAGTGAAGTCTTAAATAAAGCGCACGTCTCGTAATCGTTAGGTCGCTGAATCGAAACTGGTTCGCGTACCTTTTCTTTTTCTTGTTTTTTCCTTTTTTTTCTTCTTATGTTTGTTCCTTCGTTTTTTCCCTTATTTTTGTTATATTACAAAAAAAATATTAGCTGTAATTTTTTTCCTTTCATAAAAAATATTAATTCCGGCAATGAAATGCTTTTATTTAAAAAAATGTCGACTTCTTGTTTTCGTTATCACGAATTGCCTACATGAAGGCGTGTGTTCAAATGAAAAACTAATTCGCATTTCGGCGTTAGTAATGTAGATCAGCATATAGGAAGTAAACTTTCGGAAATCATGACAAGTCCTATATGCTGATCTCGGCATATTGGTGACGTGCCGTCCCGGGAAATTACTAACGTCCATGAAGCATGTCGGATAAGCGTAATACTAGCATGAATTGCTTAGCCAATCATAGTTTAGTTTATATGGCAGTGATATTGACGTAGCCATTCAGAGGGGAGAGGTGGCTTCGAAAATAGACATTTAAATAATGTAGGGCTATAGAATAAAATACTGTCGCAGCCTTAAAAAAACTAGTTTGAAGAAGCAGTAGCCACATGGAGTCATCGACAGCCTATTTTTCTAAAGGTCCATCCCTTAGTGTTATTAAAATTCCATTATTAAACCATCGATACAAATTCTCGTCCGTGTAAAGTAAACTAAGAATCTTGGGTATTGGATTTCATGACTATGAATTTTGGCTGAAGTGTGGATTTCATGTCTGTGGAATCCATGGTTTCCATTGTTCAAAAGTGGCGGTATTCCAAAGGCAGCATCATGGGTTCCAAATTCCCGGATTCCAAATCCTGCATTATCTTACTTAAAGCGACTAAGCCCTAAATAAGTATTACAAACATTCTCTAGAACTTGGTACCGTTAAGTCTCACGTTAAATCCCATTCATTGGTTTCAAGCTGGTGCTGGTGCGTTCGGGCCTTGGTACATGGTGGGTGGTTCTAGCATGTTTGGTACTGGACTGGAGCTAAAAACATAGTTTGTTAAACGAGCACTGCCGGGTCATAGCAAATTTTAGCACTTTTTGGAGCATTAATTCATAAATTTGGTGAATATGGTTGTATTTTCTTGAGAGATAAATTAAACTTAGGTAGTCAGGTCCTTGCAATGAGTGTTTTAGCTACGCTAATAGTAACACTTACATTGGACGGAGGAGCTGTTAATATTTGGATAGCCGAGGGCCGAAAACATACTGCCATAAAACACATGCTAATATTTTCAAAGAACAGCTTATTTGAAAAACATAATTTGGTGTGGTTATTTACTCATTTGTGAGCATAATTTCAGAAACCAGGAGCATAAAATTGGGGAATTCTGACATAATTTGGCAAAGTTTCGAGTACTTCTAGTAGCATAAGATGCCACTTCTAGGAGCAAAATCCGCCAATGCCTTGGTACATGTTACGAAGAACTGGCTAAAAAAAGACAGCTAGATTATCAGACCTCGGCAAACGCTAGAGTGATGAACGCCCAGGACGCACAAATGACCAGGTGAATTTGTTCGTCAAAAAGTGAGACAAAACGTAAGTAAGCTCCTAAAAGCGAGGAAAATGTGTGTTGATAACGAAAATGCAATCTCGAAAACACTCTTATTAATTGCACAGGACAGCTAATAATGCACAAGGCACCCAAAGTAAATTAGGGATATTGCGTTTTCGTACCTCGAACGCAAGAAAACTAACCGTAAACTAGTGCGAGCTGCGTCGCATGTCTTCAAATGAAAATTGCACGTGTAGAGGGGATTTTGTATTACGATATAAAATGCTTTTCATTTACCTTTGTCATTTATGGATATTGTATTTTAAATTCTGTTATTATAAAAAAGTAAGTAAGATTATATTGTATTTTAAAGTATTCTCGGTTCCATACTTTCTCCATCATGCTGCTGAAATATTCTACTAAAAGATTGTTGCTATAATAATTATCGCTCTTTATTTGAAATCACAAAATGTTAGTTTCTAAGTTACAAAACAAAAAATTATTAATAAAATTACTTAAAGCGCTTAATGAAGGCAAGAAATTCTTCTGATAATATGTATGTAATACACTGTGTACATGTTCATACCTCGTTCTTTGATGAAAGTTTTACAAAGATTGGGTAGCTAATTATTAATGAATCTGAGGCTTGATAACTGATTACATTCAATATAACACATCCTATGGATGAGGTAGTTTTTCACTTTGAAACTTCTGAAATTCCTGTTCTCGGGGGCTTCAGAAATGTTATGGATGGGATGTTTTATCATAACTGTCAAGAACCCCTTTGAAAAATTACTGAATTTCAGAATCAATGTGCAAATTTTATGTATATGAAGCAAATTTCCTCCATTCTACCCTTCAGAAAGCGAATCAAACATTGTACCACTCAGAAATTGTTGACTAACCATACCCCTCTGGAAACACCTGTCCATAGGGGAAATGTTGGTATTAAAGGAATAGTTCCAGTGGTATCAAACTGTTTTGAAAATTTTGAAACATTCTATTTAACTGCATTTCATAAAATAAGACCTACGAAACTGTTATTTTATTCACTTGACAATTACATAACAATCATAATTATGTTTGTAACTCAAAAAGTATGGCATCTTTAATTATTTTGGTGTTGTTTTGGGTTGGGTCAAATTGTCTTGGGCCAAAGACTCAACTGATCAACCCAATCTACCAAAAAATGGGATTGATCCAATTCACCTAGGCCTATACTAAGAAAAGAAAGAATTAAGAGAAAAATATCATATATAAGCCCTTGGCGGGATTCGAACCCCACATCTTCGGTTTACTAGTC
>JAOTRI020142306.1:0-2500 GCA_028564885.2 Zoanthus sanctaehelenae
CAAATCCGCGAGAATCTCATTAAGGGGGACCAGATCCGCTAGCGAATTTGGTCCTAGGGGGACCAAATCCGCGGGGGGACCAAATCCGCTGTTACACCGGGTCTCTCCATCACGACTCACAGTTTCTTCATCTCGGGAAAGGTATTCCATCCTGTCTTGGAAAGTTTGCCGAATAGCAAGAAAATGTGAAAGTAAAATTTGAAATAGCTCACACAGACGATCGGTCCTAGTTTGAAGGGTGGAATACTAACACTGCAAAGCTGGTCTGCGCGACAAAAATAATACTCTGCAATGTTAAAATCGAACGTACGCTTTTGTGCATCTGCTTCTGTTGCGAAGCGGGGAAGAGACAAAATAAACTCTTCCTCTTCAGATTGCGCCATACTTTTCAACAGGCTCTTTATAAATTCCCACAACTTTGACCTTTACCGGAAGCTCTGGCAAAGATCACTTTTGACAGGTTAATTGTGTCAACACCATAATTACCTGTTTTACAGTATCTGTCAACGTCAAAAAAAGTCTAACTTTCAACCTTGCCATAAATTTTGTCCAACCTTGCCGTAGTTTTTTTCAACCTTTGAACTTCGCAAAGAAAACTTGTGTCAACATTGAAACTTGAGTATGTCAACTTTGACAAACATTTGTTCAAAGTTGAATCAAATCTTGTTCAACGTTGACTAATATATTTTGGGCAACGTTGAGAGATCTTTCGTGTAACCTTGGCCGAGTTTAATCCAACCTTGGAGGCAATTAAACATAACACTGGCTAACATAATTTTTGGGAACTATTGGCTGTAAAAAGTGAAACCTGCCTTTACGCAGTCTTGAAACTTATAAAAAAATCTTACAACATTATTCGACATTTTGTACAATGGTTTAGGTTTTGGTGTATTTTGATAAAATGTTCCAAAATTTTAAATATTTCTTGACTTACATTTTATGTTTTGATGTATTTTAAAAAAGTGTTGCCAAATTTTAAACTTTTCTTGAACTAATTTTTTATGTTTTGGTGTATTTTAATAAAATGCTGCCTAATTTTAAATATTTCTTGACTTACATTTTACATTTTGATGTATTATAAATAGATGTTGCCAATTTTTAACTTTTTCTTGAATTTTTTCCGTTTCGGCATTCCATACCTTACATGTAACTTTTATGAGATGTTAGATGTAAGGTTCCAAGATGTGAAAAGAGCCTTTTTCTTGAAAGAAACAGTTGCTGAGAGCAAAGTGAGTAGCCTCCTATTCCGAACACAGTGCAATCTTTGGATGTCACTAGCAATGAACATGCGGTACATACGATCAGCGGTTTAAATCCATACTGTATGAGAGCAAAGTGAGTAGCCTCCTATTCAGAATACATTGCAATCTTCGGATGTCACTAGTAATGAACATGCGATATATACTATCAGCGGTTTAAATCCATACTGTAATGAGAGCAAAGCGAGTAGCCTCCTATTCACAACACAGCGAAATCTTTGGATGTCACTAGCAGTGAACATGCGATGTATATGATCAGCGGTTCAATTCCATATTGTAATGAGATCAAATCGGATAGCCTCCTATTCAGAACACAGTGCAGTCTTTTATGTCACTAGCAGTGAGCATGCAATGTATACATTCGATCAGTGGTTCAATTCCATTCTGTAATGAGAGCAACGCAAGTAGCATCCTATGTAGAACACATTGTAATCTTTGGATATCACTAGCAGTGAACATACGATACATACAATCAGCGGTTCAAGTAAAGTAGAGTACGGCTCGCGGGATCAGAAATTTGTCCCGCGAGGATTGAGGAACAAGATAAGAGTGCCTCAAAATAAAAAAATAACTAGCGGTAAGCTAGTTTGTGCTGCGTCAGTGTTTCTAAAGAAACAATTTGGTAATAAAAATGTAAATTCTACACCGTAAAAAGTATTTCTTTTTTGCGGTGTAGAATTTACATTTTTATCACCAAATTATTTCTTAAGAGTGCCTCAAGCGATGCAAAGAAAATTACGAAGTCAAAATAATATTGCTTCGCACCCCGCGCCTCGCGAGACGAACGAGGAAAAACTAGTGCACAAGTTTTGGACTAAAGGAAAACGATTTCATTCTTCAACAAATATATGTTAATGTACAGGGTTTTTTTATGATAAAACATTCTTTTCGTATGTTTGCGCCACCTTTTTATTTTTTTTATTACATAGATACGAGTGGTTCAAAAATAAAAAGAACGAAACTAAAAAGGAAGGGAAAAACAAAGGAATGACGTAAGCGATATATTTACTAGTGAGGATATAGGAAATATGTCACTCATATCCCGGATGTAGTTGCGAATGAAATCTACGAGTGGTGTAATTTACAGTAAAACTCTCTTATCTATGCAATGAATATTGAGATGATTAACATTTATATTGCTAGAGAGATCAAAGTGATGTCAAGCGTACTGCGATGTACATGAACTTGCTTGGAGTTACAACTGACTGGGAGTTGGACTGGAACCGATTAACGATTGAGGA
>JAOTRI020142306.1:7500-10677 GCA_028564885.2 Zoanthus sanctaehelenae
GTTAAAAATGCATCAAAAGTTTTCCGTCTACCCTAATCCGGAGACAAAACGGATAAAATGTTTCCTGTGCACACTAAAATGCTCGTTGACCGCAAAAAATCCTTAAAATAATTGTTTTCAAAAGGTTGTCCGGCCATGCGATGTGTAACCGGCATTTTCAAATTTTTTACTCTGGAAAGCGTTTTCAGAGAGTTGCGTTTTCGGAGGGAAATGAAAATCCTTTTTCATAATTATAAACATTTAATATAGAATACGACAATTATTTGTAGTTTCGCCTTAAAATTGCAAGATCAACCGTCCAAAGGCAAATGTATCTTGGATACTTTCAAAAAAGTTGTCATTTTAAACACTCGTGGTTGTTTCTTTTCCTCCTTACACTAAGGTTGTCCATTGCGCTTTTTGATTGATCTTTATAGAAAATTTCATGTTCTATCCCGTTGAAATTCTAACACAATTTTCACTGAAAACAATGGCACACAAGACGTAGTCAAGTGTTTTCCCTACTTCTTGAGAGCTCTATCCGCTTCCTAAGTGCTTTACAACAGAGCAGATCACAGGCGAGGCTTCTTTATTTGTTTATGATTAAGAAATCAATTAATTTCCACGAATTCGCGCAATTTTCAAAACAAACTTTTTTGAAGCAAATCGAAAGCGAACAGAGGTGACGTAAGCAGCGTACATCTGTACTCTGATAAAAAACGCTGCTTCAGCCAATCAGGGCGCTCGAAATATAAAATGTCAATTATAAAAGTAAATAATAACAAGTATAAAAGATAAAAAACACTATAGTTTATTTGGAAGGAATATTGAGAGACCATAAGTTTGACTTATTATTTCGCATTGACCTTGGCGATGGCGTGCGGTTACCCCTACACTTCTTTCGTGCTCTATCCGCTTCCTACGTGCTTTATAACAGAACAGATCACAGGCAATATAAATCGTATACAAATGGCTATTACTGATGCTTTGTTTAGTCACAAGTGCTAGAAAAGAGTGTTGAGAACTAAATGATTATTATTAAAATCATAATTCCGCCTAGTTAAAAATTGAAGTTGATTATAGGTAGAAATTTTTTTTACTAAATTATAAAAAACTAAACATTTTCGATCATACAAGATCATCATCAGAGTTAAAACTGATTAAAGCTACTAACTATTAACTCAGAACTAAACAAACAAGTACAATCTTATAAACTCATTCTTTTCCTCAAGGATATTGGGATAATCTAATTTATGCTAACTTTGACATATTTTAACCTAGACTCAGTAGTTTTAATCAGTTTTAACTCTCATTATGATCTTTTATGATTGAAAACGTTTAGTTTTTTAGAATTTACAATTAGTGAAAAAAAAATTTACCCAAAATCAATTTTATTGTTTTTAAATGATTATTATCAAAAGTAATTATTTGATATATAGTATAAAGGCTTAAAAATTTTTCAAATCAAGTGTTTTATTGCACAACTTTTTCCTAGGGGAATAACTTAAAAATGTATAAAAAATGCTAGCTAGGCTTTTTGTACTTATCTGAAGATGACTTAAAGTGGAAAATGTTTATGTTATATATTTTTATCTATTGAAAAATTTTTAAGCATTTTTACTTTATATCAAATATTTTAGGTGAAATTGTTATGTCAAAAGTAATTATATTTCAAAATAATCCAATTAGGCCCAGTTTGCTTGGTGCTGGAATATGTAGCTGGGGGTAATCTGGAGGATGTGTTGGGTGCTAGTTTTATGGCAGCACAAAAACAGACTAACCTCTACACCAATCAGCAGTCAAAGTTTAGCGACAGACAGCTTCTCCAGTTTGCCGCTGACACAGCGCGCGGTATGAAACATCTTGAGAACTATCAGGTAGGAGGAGTCACGTTTATAAGATTTATTTTAGAGTTGTATTTCCGGTTCCATTAAATCTTGTACCAGGTTAAGAACAATTCGGGTAGCGCAACCCGGCAGTTAAGTGAGCACAGTTATGTCAGCAAAGTAGAACCAACTCGTAAAACGGTAAAAACTAGTGTAAATGACACACAACAAAAGTAACAAGCTTTTCACATCCCACAATCTTAACGCTTTTGCTGCATTTTATAACCCGTTACCTGTTTTGTAAGCTCTAGTAACCAAGCCTGTGTAGCGGCCCATTTGGTGAATGGGGAGCCTTTGGCGGAGAGGACGGGAGGGAATGGGTTTGGGACCGCCCTAACCCTACCAATGCGCAGCTAAGCAGGCTTTAGTAACCTTTTACCTGTTATTCAGCGCGTCAAATAAGAAAATAAATAATAACCCTTTTTGTCCGTTCTGGTTGATTACAATTTAACTGTTCATTATTTTACTTGTAACAGTGCAATCTTCTTGGTCGTTCGTATTAGGTGATACACCGTGATCTCGCTGCTCGCAATGTTCTTGTTGACACTGAAACAATGGTCGCCAAAGTTGCAGACTTTGGACTAGCGCGTGATGTGTCCAGGGGGATGTACATTAAGAAAAGCAATGTAAGTGTGTCTGTTTTAAAAATTACTTGTTATAATAATGTTAACTGTACTAAATATACTTCGAGAACTGATAGTAATAGTAGTATTATATAAAGAAAATATTACACGGTGGCGCGAAGATATGAATTTTATTTTCGAGTGGCAAAACAATAGCTTTAGTTCCTTTTATTATAAAATATTGTTTTTGCAACGAGAAAATCAAATTCATATCTTCAAGCCGCCGTGGGATGTTCTTTTTATGATATAGACACAAGTGTTTTTCGGGAAGAAATTACCGAAATGACGACATCGATAAACTCACGTGTGAGATTACGGAAAATAAACTACTCGGGTCTCGGATATAGTTTTTATGAATTTTACGAGTGGTATATTTTCCAGTAAAACACTCACGTCTATATAATAATATAAATAAATATACAATGTTTATTGAGAGGCAGCTAACATCGCACATAATGTGGTTTACAGAAGATCGATTTTACTTGTGCACCTGGGCCCAGTTTTTCAATGGCTGGTTAAGATTAAACCTGGGTTAAGCAAGAATTCAAATAGGAATTTCTTCTTTGAGAAAAGGTAATCGGTTATTTATGAATACTGTTTGGATTTCTCTAGGAAAAGTCTTGTTAATCCAAAAATTACAGCTGAAATCTCTCCTAGTAAGCCTTAGAAACTAGATCGTGGGTTAAACA